>PVHP010001683.1:59616-102190 GCA_004024765.1 Zapus hudsonius | reverse complement strand
CAATTGAATGTGTTCTGATAGATTGATCCTCAGCTGATGGCAATTTGGGTTTTACAACCTCGATGAAGCTGTGTTGTTGGGGGCAGGCTTATGGGGTTATAAGCCAGCTTCCCCTTGCCAGTGTTTGGCACACCTTCCTGCCGCTGTTTGCAGTGCTGTGGCAGAGGTGATGTCCAGCCCTCTGCTCATGCCATCGTTTTCCCTGCCAGAATGGAGTCTCCCCTCAAGTCCCTAAGCCAAATAAACCCATTCCTCCACAAGCCGCTTTTGCTTGGGTTCTTTCTGCGCAGCAACTAGAAAGCTGACTGCAACACCTGTATTCAATTCCCCAATACCCATGTAAATCCAGATGCACAAAGTCAAAGTCGCACATGCATTTGGAATTCATTTGCAGCAGCTGGACTTGCATTCTCACCATCTGTCTCTCATCTATCTCTCCACTTATAAACAAACAAACAGTAAATACATGAATGAATAAATTTTGAAAATAAAAAGCACATGACATCTACTATCTCCTCCCTTTCGCCCTTCCCCTTCCTCTCTTGGCATCATTCTAGCTTCCACTACTTAATCTTTCTTAATCTTTCTCCAACTTACATTCTCATCTAAAAATGCAAATCAAGGGACAAAACTCATCAATGGTCAGAACCAGCAGTGGGTACAGCATGGCATACAACCAACCAATCAGACAAGTTGTGCAACAGTGGGATATAAGGTTATGAGGTTAGCGACTATTCTCTGATTAGATTCCAGGCCTGTTCATGGAAGGGAATTCATGCCTGGATGAACATGCAGAAGCCACTTCTGAGTTATAAGGGAGCGATGACATCAGATTTGCATTAGAAATTTCATTCTGGGGATAGTGAGCATGGGACAGTGGGCATTGGCGTGAATGAGGTAAGAGAGAAGAAATGATATGAGATTTAACAGTGGCTGAGGGAATAGAGCTGGGGCATTGCCTTTGGACATTAGAAATATTGTCAAGGTCTGAGAGTAGAACTGGGTAACTTGGACTTCATATAAGGTAAACTATGAACTAGCCATTGTTTTCCTTTTAAGGTTGTAGACTGGACTCCAAGGATCTCTCCTGCTCCATTCATTGAAAAGTACCCAGTGTTCTAAACAACACTCTCACAAATGAACATTTAGGTGCAGCCTGTCCCAGTGCAGACCACTGCCTACTCTCTCCGGCTACTGCCCCTATGCCCACAGAACCAACCTAATTCTCCCAACATACACTTTTGTTTGGGGAAATCGAGATTAGTACATCATAAAGTTGTGAAACACAGCTGGAACTCTAATTTTGGTGGTTTTTTTTTTTAGCAAATATAATTATATTAATTTATGTGTTTCTGATTGCTCTAGTAAAAAGCCCAATAAAATTCTTTCGAACAGCCTTTGGCAGGCTGCAAACCCCAGCAGTAACCAAGACAGGAGGAGGTAGTGCCGTGAGGGGAAGAATTTCCCTGTTGAGAACCCAGAGAAGGGAGTCTGCTGTTTTCTCATTGTGATGAAAATTTTGAGAGGCTAAGGAGGGACACAGGGAACAACACAAAGAAGTAAAGGCTCTGTAAGGGTAAGGGTAATGCTTGCCAGCAGGCATCCAGTGCCCAGTGCCATGCCTGGCACACCCAGATCATGTCCGTTAGGAGGGAAAGAAGAAGGCTTACTGTTGTCAAGGGAGAGCTCTTGTAGACTCGGTGTCTCTCTCTTAAGGCTCATACTGTCACTTTGGAATGGGGACAAGAACAAGAATGTTTGGGGACACAAAGAGCTGAAGACACTAACAGTACATCAGAATGTCCTTAGTGCTTCTTGCCTGAGGCGTTCACTGGCTGCTCAATGGGTTATTATGTGGCTCTGCTTCTCAACTCATAAATCTTCTGTAAACACCACAACTATGTACCCTCTACCCAGAATGCTCTTCTCCAGGTCACCTCTTCATTATCACCTTGATCAGCCTGCATCTGTAAGACATGTCCAGGAACCAGCAGGTCCCCATCTTTTGTTCTATTTACTGCACTGATCATCCCTCTGAAAAAATATTATTCAAAGTTTTGTTGCTTATCAATAGAACTATATCTTGAGAATCCAATATCAGGCTCTTTCATGATTATACCAATGTCGTAGATAACTTCCCCAAACCTAGATGGTACACGTCATTCACTGAATATGGCCTCCAGATGTCCTAAAACAAGATGGATGGGGCAGATGTCAAAACACTCTTTCATTAGACCCTTCTTATAGATATACCAAAAGTGTGCTCTAAAATCATGATCTTAAATATAGAATTTTAGTTGGTCATGGTGGTGCACGCCTTTAATTCTAGCACTCAGGATGTGAGTTTGAGGCCAGCCTGAGACTAGATAGTGAATTCCAGGACAACCTGGGCTAGAGGGAGACCCTACCTCGAACCAAGAAGAAAATATATATATTTAAAGCAAACCAGTTGCTCTACTTCTTCTATGACTATCCACACAGGAGGTCTGTTCACACCAGCATCACCACAAACACGACACTATAACATTGCAGTAGCTTCACTGCCCCAAGGCAACAGGAACTTCTCAGCTCTATGTCAATCTTATGGGACCACTGGATATATGGGTCCGTTGTTGACCAAAACCTCAGCTCTATGTCAACCTTATGGGACCACTGGATATATGGGTCCGTTGTTGACCAAAACCTCAGCTCTATGTCAATCTTATGGGACCACTGGATATATGGGTCCGTTGTTGACCAAAACCTCAGCTCTATGTCAATCTTATGGGACCACTGGATATATGGGTCAGTTGTTGACCAAAACCTCAGCTCTATGTCAATCTTATGAGACCACTGGATATATGGGTCCGTTGTTGACCAAAACCTCATCATGGGGCCCATGTGTATTTATGAGTTTGCACGTTAATTGTCTTTTCCTCCCAGCAGAATGTGGGAGCCGCAAGAGCAGAGATCTCCTTTTCAGAGTTCATCACTGTATTGTCCAGCTAAGAAGAGATCCCAGTCTCTTCTTATACAGTCTGTTGTCAGGGAATATTGTGCTGAGTGAATATCAAATGAAGGAGAAGACACACAGCATAGGATGGATCTGTCCTTGCTTAGTGAATAAAAACAAGTTCAAGTAACAGTCAGATCTGCAGCCAAATCCCACTAGTGTAGACTAGTAACAAAAGCATCAATGAATGTTTCAAGGCTTTGGCATTATCGACTGTGTTGAGGATGGAAAAGGTTGGCAGTATCAGAAAAAAAGAAGTTAAACACCTAGAAATAGACAAATAAGCAATAAGACACCATAGCCATGACCAGAGGAAAGAAAGACAATAAGACTTAAGACCATACCCACCACGAGATAATAATTTGCGTGTTAAATAGTAGCTCAAATTAACTGATTAGTGAAGCATTTCACCCCTGATATTGATTCAATCAACCCACCTTTTGGTTGCTGTGATAAAAGTCCATACAAAACTCCTGTTGAGGATCTATAACAAAGAGACACTCAAGGTGCTTGGCAAAGTGGGCACTGAAGTCCCATTCCGATGCCCAGGCCTGAGAACACCCTCCTGATGAGACGGTCTCTTCCTGCTTTGTCTCTCCAACACCAGGAACTCCAGAGTTGGCTCCCTAAATTCCCCAGGGACTTAATCAGGTCCTCTTTATTTACCCATCAGCCCATTTCAATTGGTATGTTTCTATGGTTCCCCAGACCAGAGGAAGCAATTTGGGAACATAAACCAAAATAGTGCCCAGGGCATTCTGGGACACATGAGATGTAGCAGATAAGAGCTGACTGTGAGGTTGAGCAAATATGGTTTCCTACCCAGCTGAGGAGATCTGAATTATTCCTGATTGATATAAAATGTTAGATGCAAGATGAAACTTTAAAAACATTATTTTATTTATTTATGCTAGGAGAGAGAGAGAGAGAAAGAGACAGAGAGAGAGAGAGAGAGAGAGAGAGAGAGAGAGAGAGAGAGAGAGAGAGAGAGAGAATGGGCACACCAAGGCCTCCAGCCACTGCAAAGGAACTTCAGATGCATGCACCACTTTGTGCATGTGGATTTATGTGGGCGTTGGGAACTTGAACTCAGGTTGTTAGGTTTTGTAGGCAAGTGCCTTAACAGCTGAGCCTTCTCTCCAGCCCAAGATGAGACTTTTAACCATGTTTTGCCTATTTTGTGCAACCCTGGAAAAAGTGTGTCCACACTGAGGAAATGGCAGTGCCAGGGTGGGAACTCTGCTTGGGTACCTTCTCCTGGAGCTCGAGGAAGTCACTGGGTTCACACACAGTCCCACTGCGGACCCACTGTGTGCGGAGCAGGTGAGACCATGCTTCACTCAACTGACCTGCTTCTTAAATAGAAGGGTGTTGTTTTTTTAAATATTTTATTTATTCACTTTCAAGCAGAGAGATACAGAGAGAGAGAGAGAGAGAGAGAGAGAGAGAAAGAGAGAGAGAGAGAGAGAGAGAGAGAGAGAGAGAGAGAGAGAGCGCACCAGGGCCACCACCTTTTGGGTCTGGCTTATGTGGGTCCTGGGAAATTGAACCCGGGGCCTTAGGCACTGGAGGCAAGTGCCTTAACCTCTGAGCCATCTCTCCAGCCCGAGAGGTGTTGTTTTCTACACAAAGCGAATCTTTTGTTTTTTTCAACTATCCCTGAGAACATCCACTATGCTCAATAGTCATGTACATTAGCTTATGTATAGTGAGTGGCTCTTAAAATGTATTTCTTGGTTCTGCTTTTTTTTGTAACTCTGAAAACATTAACTGGAATTCTTTTCTTAAATTTTCAGTTACAAACAGTTCCATCAGGACTATATATATGTTCCAGTAACCATTGCCCCATGCTTTCAACTATCCTTTTTTATTTTTTTAAGGAAGGAGGAAAAGGAAACTCTTAAGATAACTTGTTGGTGACCCTGGTAAGTGACAGCCAAGCAAGACTTCAAGGGACTTGTGAGTTGGAGCTTGAATTCCAGGCAAACATCTTCCTGCATTTCTAATGAAAACCGGATCCTTGCCCCTGCTTTTGAAGTGCTCTCTGGGAATTGTTTGAGTGTTCTTCGCAATCTTTTATACCCAGCCTAAGGACTCTGACAAACTCCCTCTTTCCTTTCAAAGGCTCGTTAACTATGTGATGAATACACCTGTCACTTTCAATTCTAACCTTGCTTTATGTTGTGATGGCTACAGAATCTGGTATCTATGGCAACTTTTCAGTGTCTCAACATCGATTAAAAAGTGATTGGCTTATCAGGGTTGCTTGGTTGATTGATGGAAATGATCAGTTACTCAAAATAATCATGACAGATAAAGTCTCTTGATTAGCTAGTATTTGCAAGATTCAGAAATTTTAGATTTCATTACCTTTTTTTTATTATTTTCCATGCCAAAAAAAAGGAATTTAATTCTACTGAAGTAGTTACAAGTTCATTTGAACAGTCTCGATGAAGGAAATTTGATTTAATCCACACATCTTATTTAGAAGCCAAATGCCACACTTTATCTATTCTAGAAAATTCACTCCTTGATTTTTCTAATCTTCCAAGGTCACAGGCAAAGTTATGAGTTTTTTAAAATCAAGTTTGATGCTAAGAAACATTTTAGGTTTAAAGTATTTGTAAGTTAATTCGTAATCTTTCATTCTAATAGCTTCCTCAAATATATAAAACCCAGAAAGACAACATGGCAAAGGAAACTAAAATAACTGTTTTTTTAATAGAACTTGTTAAATCTGTGTCTTTAAAAGGGTTGAGACGTACTGCTGACAGAGTGTAAGACCATCTTAGTAGTCCACAGCTTTTTTAATTGTCAGCTGTTTATTTTAGTGTGTCATTGCTGTGATCAATCATTTTTTTAAACTTTTAAAAAAATGGTCATGGGCCTGGGATGGTTACTCATGCTTATAATCCCAGCATTCAGGAGGCTGAGGTAGAAGGATCTCCATGAGTTCAAGTCCAGCCTAGGCAAGAGTGACTAGAATTAGATCCTTCCTCAAAAAAAAAAAAAAAAAGGAATAATTTCATTTCTGTAACTTCTATCTTATTTAGTTATTGTATTTACAAGCCAAGGATTGAGCCCAGGGCTTTGCACATGCCAAACACATACTCTACCTCTGAGCTATACCTCCCAGCCCTTAAATTATTTTTATCAAGAAAATTACATCCAGGCTGGAGAGATTGCTCAGTGGTTAAGACACTTGCCTGCAAAGCTTAACAACCTGGGGTTCGATTCCCCACTACCCATATAAGGGCAGATGCACAAAGAGGGGAATGCATCTGGAGTTCATTTGTAGAGGCTGGAGGCCCTGGGGTGCCCATTCTCTTTGCCTGTCTCTCTTTTCTCCATCTCCCTCTGCTTGCAAATAAACTTTAAAAATTTTTTTAAAAAGAAAATTATGTTCACTTTGTTCCCGAGGGCTGCCATAAGAAAATACCACAAGCTAGGTGGCTGCAGGAGCAGAAATGTGTCCTTTTAGAGTTCTGGATGCTAGAGTCACGTGATGCCTCCTTTTTCTGAGATGCACAGAGGAATCCTTCCTCCCTTCCCCAGGAGCTCCCTATGTCTGCTAACACTGCTTACGCTTGCACTATTCCCACCTTGGCCTTGGCCATCACAGGGTGCTCTCCAAGTCCCAATTGTCACATCTCCACCTTCTTCTAAGAACAGTGGCCATGCTGTATTAGGGGTGCACCCTACTTCAGGACAACCACACCATAACAAAGTACATCTACATCGATCCTATTTCTAAATACAGCCAAATGAATTTTGAGGGGACACAGCACAGCCCACTATAATGAACTATCTGTGAGCCCCAAGATGGCATTCCTTAGGACAAAGGTCCATCATCATCATTGTTGTTTCCAGTGGATGCTGCATTGAAAACTCATAAGAACGGAATACGAACACACCAACATTTATCAACATTCTCCAGAGAACGGCTGAAGCTAGAGGATGGATGAATTGTAAACCTGCACACAGATGACTCCCCCATCACAATCCTTTCCCATGTGACCCTGAAGCAGCTACAAACAAGAGATGAAATCTATTTTTTTCACCCCTTAATTATGGTTGATCTTGGAGTTTGCTTTGGCCAAATTAGCTAGTCTGTAGTCAGCAGCCCCTTGAAAAGGCTCATTAGGGCCTGCCCTTTTGTCTGGGCTGTCCTGCTGAAAGATACAAGAAGCCACATGAAGCTGACCAAAGGGCAACAGCTGGTGCTCAGCCCCTAAACTGACCCAGCTGCTGACTGCACACGCATGACTTGTGCCCCAGGCGAGGCCTCTGGATCCCGATGTCCAGCAGAGCCAGCCCAAATCGCCAAAGTACAGTTCTTAAGCTAAACAATGAAACCAGTTGCAATTATTAATAACCACTGAAAGCAGGGCTTGGTGGTGCAATTTCAGTGTTTAGAGATAGAGACAGGAAGATCATGAGTTTGAGCCCATCCTGGGTTACATAGCCAGAACCTACCGCAAACAATTGAAAAGAAGTTAAGATGTGACTGCTTAAACTTCCTCATCAATTTATTGTTGATTTTTATATAGTGTATTTAATAGCATTTCAATGAAGCTGACCCAGAAATGATGGTCTGTGATGGAATAAACACTGACCTCATTTGAGAGCAGTTTATAGCAATTGGCTTTGAAGTCCATTTGCTTTCCTCACCTTCTCGCATTGGCCTGTGAATCTGACCAAAAATAACCTTAGAGGCAGAGAAAGGTGAGCCAGCAGATAAATCAGGTAAGATGAACCCATGATAAGTCCCTATCTTACTATAGTACACTCCTGGTAGGCTTAATTTCTGGAAAAGTCAAGAAAGAGATTCCCATACATTTGAATGTGAAATCCCACCCCCAACTCCAATAGCTGCATGTGTTTGTGACTGAGCATCATACTTACTACGCAGCTGGTTGAGCCTTTGGCAAGGTGGAGCTTTGCTGGGGGCAGACCCCAGGCCTTTAGACCCCAGCCCCGCTTTACCAAAGCAAGCTAACTCTTGCTGCTTCCTCCCTCGTGTTGATGCGTGATGAGGCTGTGACCCGACTTTCTGCTTATGCCATGCTTTCCCTGTCATGATGAAACCTCCCCTTGAAATCATAAGCCAAAATAAACCCTTTTGTTCCATAAAGCACTTCTGGTGAGGTGATTGTTCCAGTAAGAAGAAGGTAAATGCTACACCATTTATAGGAACCCCCATTTGTTGGTGACCACATCATAGGGCTTTCTGATCATACATAATTATTCTTCTGAGAATCCACTCTACATGTAACTCTGTGTTCAAGACACAACTCTGAATAATATAATGGGAAGACGACTAGACTCTAGGGCTTTGCCCCCAAGGGGATTCACACCTGTTCTTCTTCCTACCTGCGGATGGTTTCCCATACTGTTATTAGAGTCGTCTTTACAAAACATAATACTGATCGTGCTAACCCCACTTAAAGCCTCTTACAGCTTTCAATTGCTCTTGAAATCTTGAAGATTCTTGTATAAAGCTGACGGGACTATATTAATCAGTTCAGGTTGCCATAACTAAATAGGCTTGGGGACTTAAACAACAGAAATTTACTTTCTCACAGGTCTGGAGATTAGAAGACCACGATCATGGTGCTGATGGGGTTAGTGTCCACCAAGGGCTCTTTTCCTGACTGACAGATGGCCACCTTCTCCCTGTGTCCTCACATGCCTTTCCTCTGTGCACACATATCCCTGGTGCCTCACTCTTTTCATATAAGGACACCAAAACTATCGAATACTATTGTTCGTATCTTAATTATCTCCTAAAAGGCCTCAATTTGGGCTGGAAAGATGGCTTAGCATTTAAGATGCTTGCCTGCAAAACCTAAGGACCTGGGTTTGATTTCCCAGGACCCACATAAAGCCAGATGCACAGGATGGCACAGGTGTCTGGAGTTTGTTTTCAGTGGTTCCAGGCCCTGGTGTGCCCATTCTCTCTCTCTCTCTCTCTCTCTCTCTCTCTCTCTCTCTCTCTCTCTCTCTCTCTCTCTCTCCCTCTCCCTCTTTCTCTTTCTATCTCTCAAATAAATAACTGAAATAAAATATTTAAAAAATTTAAAGCCCTCAATTCTATGCATTGTCACTGTAGGAGTTAGTGCTTCAATGTAAATTTGGAGGAAGAGATCTGCTTAGCTTGCCCTCTGTACATGTCTGTCATGTGCATTGGTAACCAGCCTGTGTCTCCTCCCTCTAGCCACTCTGCATGCTCCCTTCCTCGGATTATGCAGTTTTCCAGGCACTGCTCTCTGAAGGATGCACTTGCTAGCAAGGAAGGGTTGCACCTGCTTTGCTCATGGCTTTATGTCTACACTCAGTACCTGGCATGTTTTGGGTACTTGGCCACTTTACAGAACAAATAAAAGGGTTAGCAAAGAGCTTGAGCCTGATTGTAACGACTCACGTCAACCTGATCTGGAAATATAGAAATGAATCCTACTTCTTCATTTACTCATGTGATAAAGCACCTACTGTGTGTTGTGTCTAGAGAACACAAGAGCACGTGATAAGTGTCAGTCCAACTCTCCACTGTGGGCTATGATCTTTTTGAAGATCACATGGGTCCTGGTCTCCTTTACCTAGCCTTCAATCAACATTGGTTTAGGTATAAACAACCACTGAGATTTTTAAAGACTATATACTATGTATTTAACTTTGATATTGACATTTTCTGTGTATATATTACTTAAAAATCTTAATGTTAGAAATAAAAGTTATTCCCCATCATTAAAAGTTTAAAAGGCAATTATCAAGCTTTTGAGAGGTGTCTTGATTATGGTCCCAGGAAAATGACTGTCAATAAATTCTTTATAGCTTTATGGTAGCTGAAGAGAGAAAATAAAGTACAGGTAAGAATTTTTAAGTATAAAAAAAGTGGAAAGACATATATTAATTCTAAAAAATTCTTCAGGGCCAATGTTATTGTTATATGAATCACATATTTTTATACTGTGAAATGCATATAAAACAAATTCAGGGGAAATAGAAATAAAATGCCTATCACCATATATCAGTGCTTCTAAAAGTCTTACCAAACAAAATAAATTGAATTGGAGCAGAGTATAAGAGGCTGTTACTGATCCTAAAACGTAGCTTTGTAAATTCCTTTAAGTTTGAAAATTGTAGCTATTGTGTGATCTTTACCTGAGATCTGGCAGGCTCCCTGTTGGATGCTTCATAGAGACTGCTTAATCCCCTGTCAACAAACAGGGTAGAAGTCTGTAAGAAGTCTTACAAAAAGTAAAAATTTGAATCCAAAAGTTTTGAGCACACTTAATAACCAGCAAAGCTGGGATTCAAGCCCCAGCCAATCTGACCCGAATACCTGTTCTCCGTCTTGTCCCATGCCGCCTCCCAGCCATCAAGATAGGCGCTGGCTGGATCCCCTGCTGGAAAGTCTGGGATAAAAATAAGTAAATTAAAGGAATTAAAGTAGGTTTGTGTCTCTATTTTGAGACTGGGAATGTGATTCCTAAATGCCTCCTGGAGTCTAGGGAGAGAAAACAAAAATCCTCAAGTCTTTCATCCAGCTCTGTGAAGTCATTCAGACAACCTGCCCAGCCAGAGGTAGACAGCGACACAAAACTTGGATTATGTAAGGCCCCATGTCTTCACGTTGGAGACTGGCCCCTGAATGTCATGACACCAGGAAGCTGAGGTCACATGGTAGGGTCGCAGTACTGGGCACACTGTCTCCCAGTCTACTCTAGACTCAGGGATTTCCATCTGGGAGAGTTAGTTCTTTTTTTGAAGCCATGCACAACCCTCCCTTTAAATTCATGACCTCCTAGCAAGATAATTGAGTCATTAGTTCCTAAGCATATCTGGTTATTTGAAAGCAGTTAGTTAGCCAACACCTAACAGTCCTTAGAGGATGTAGACCAAGAAAAGCAAGTTCAAGGTGTACCTGACTCCTCTCCCTACAAGGCTGCCAGGGGCCAGCCCTGGCTTTGACAGATTCTCCTCATTTCTTTCCTAGCAAGAGCTTGGTGTTGGCATTCTTATCTGGAAAATGGGGATACAAATAATCACTACCTCACAGAGTTGCTTCGATGTGAAGGGAGTCAAGCAACCACCAGACCCTGGTTTATACACTAAAGAAAGTGCCAGAAACCATATCTGGTACATAGGAAACCCTCCACATATGTGAGCGCTATCAGTTCTCTGGAATATTGTTTCTAAAGAGTAAACTGGGAACGCTCGGCTTTCCCTGATGCATCCAGCAGGTACTTATGAGTGGCTCATACTTGACAGACAGCAAACAATGGTGACTATTAATAGACTCATGTCCTGCATCTATTGACCTTACATGCAAGGGACATATCAGTGATATTCATCACCCAAATATTTAACCACATTGTTACAAGGAAAATAGCCAGACCACACTTCCAGTACAGCCCATCATGGTGGGGAAGGAATGGTGACAGAAACTTGAGGCAAAGGTCACATTCATCACAGTGAGGAAGCAGACAGCAATGAGAACTGCTACTCAAGCAGCTCCTTCCTGTGATACAGTTCAGGACCCCACCCCATAGAACAGTGCTGCCCTCCGTAAAGCTGGGTCTTCCCACCTCAAATAACTTAATGAAGATAATCCCTCACAGACGTGTGCAGAGGCTCACCTAATCTACAGAATACCTTACTGGTGATTCTAGGTAAACCGACAATCAGTATAAACCATCACAGATTGAGGAATGTCCATGTGTGTGGGTATCTGAGGGGCCTAGAGCAGTTAAATTCAAGGGGAACAAAAATGGAAGAGAAGTGATGAGGAGCTACAGGGGTGATGTAATGGAAGTTAGTGTTTAATGAGGTTCTGTTTGGAATGATGAAAGGGCTCAGAGAGAGAGGATGGTAATGACTTTGGTGCGAATGTAGTTAACGACACTGAGATGAACACTTAAGAATGGTTGAAAGGTAAATTTTGGTTAGTATAGTTTGCCAGAATGAAAACTATAATGATAAATAGACCTAATTCCGTCATAATTGATGGACATAATTGAGGGCAAAGGAAGATCCTTTGTTTGTAAGTATACTTTGTACGTAACAGCACTCAATTCTAGGAGGCCACCAGAGATTAATATATGTACCTCTCCTTCATGGGACCCCCATAATCAGGACGTGAACAAAGTATTTACAGCTTGGGATCACCCATCCAGGCGGTAGTGACACAACCTTCTTAACTGTGTATGTCAATTCACATAAACCTAGGAAGAGACTCATAAGAGCGATTTATGAATGAAGGAAAGGACATGGTCGCCATGATTAGCTCCATTCTTAAATGTCCCTACTTGGGAGCAATAACTGAGTGACAAATCCCCTAAGGAAAAAGAGTCATCTCTGCACATGAGATGAGAATTAAACTACCTGGTGCCCAAACACATCACACTTGACATCTGTGCATTATTACTCGAAGCCCATTGTAGGAGGCAGGAGGACAATATCCGAGCTCTTTGCAGAGGAAAACCAAATAAGCTCTAACCACCAACCCCATGTCTGGTTGTGTTCACTCCTCCTCTGCAGGCATCTGCTGGAATAAAAGAGGGAAGATGTTTATGCTAGAACAGGAAGCCCAGGTCAAAGGTGACAGGAGAAAGGCTTCAGTCTATATACAGAACCCAGGGCAGGAAAGCAAATGCCCGTGAGAGAAAGTCCATCATTAGCGCGGTAACCAAATATCTCAGCCTTTGATTTTTATAGGTGGGTGATTTATGAATCATCACAAAACAGAGGGGACATTCTTTGAGCTAAAGCCCATTTAGATGAGGGGACAAACGCCCTGTGTTCACTCCCAGGACTCTGAATGTCTTATGACGAATACTAGTCAGAGATGTTTGTGGGAAACGAGAAGGAAGCTGCAGAAGATGACTGCATCTCATGTCATCTAAATGACCTTGCACTTGAGAGCGGCAAAGCAGTTCTTTCCGTCTATAGGAAATCGTGAAAGCCTAAATTAGCAAATTCAACCTACCCGAAGCACTGCTTGAAAAATATAGAACACAGCACCGTGGAAGATGTAAAAAATAGCATTTGGCAGGATAAAGGGCCTTAGCATAAACTTTCCTAAAAGCCTGATGGTGCTTTCCTTAATGCAAAAAGTGAACTATACTTCCTGTTCAAAGCATGGCTTGACTTTCTGACTCCAGGACCCACTCCTACCCCAGAACCAGCAGAACCAGCGGCTTCTCATGGCACTCAGAGCTGGGAAGGCCTTTGTGTGTCCCCTTTATGGCTCACTAACTACAAGAATACCCTTTGGGTCCAACCCAGAGCCTGGGAGCTCACTCCCTCACTTCCTGGGGGCCCCTTCCACTTTGTGTGCAGCTTAGCATAAAATCTCTCCCCTTAGAGTTCAAATCCACTGCCCTTAGGTCTCCCCTTGCAATGAGTCAACACTAAAGTGGTCTCCCCCGTCTCTGCTAATGCTTTGGAGATAAGCTCTCTCTCATTCTCTCGCTCTCTCTCTCTTTTCAAGCTCTTCTCCAAGGAAAACATCCTAAGGTCCTTGAGTGAAGTGACATTTGTAAGCACTAGACCCCTGGCCCCCAATATCTTGGTCAACATTTCCATCCAGCCCTTTTAGCTAAGGAGTTTCTTTGAAGCAAAAACTTGAAAAAGTAATGCCTCCCTTTTCTGGACTAATACCTCTCTAAGCTGTTAATGATCAATTACTCTCGGTTTGCAAGAAAGCAAAGTGCTTGCAGCAGACTTTGAAGAGAAAGGTTAAAGAAGAGAAAGGGGGAAATGGGGGGCTAGTAAGAATGAAGGTAAGAAAGAAAGCAGGATGACAAGAAATGGCTTATCTTCCATCATAGTTTTTCCTAATGTGATATGGTGTGGGCAGAGACAGAGAGACAGAGAGGGAGAGAGAGAGAGAGCTCACATTCTTTAAGCAACCCAACGAGCAGTCTAACAGATCAGTGATCAGTCAACCACCTGATGTCTTCCTTCTATTAACAAATCCTGCATTTTCTCCATCTAATAACTTAATCACTTACCCATCATCTTCTCTCCATATGGAAGTGAGACATGTTTGGTTAAAGGGCTGCAGTCTCTTTACAAGCAACCCAATAAAGATAAATGGAAATATCAAAAATCTCTAGGAACTGAAACCTTGGGCTGCAGAGATCCTTCACATATAACGATTTCTAACTGTGACCAGGGGCCAGATGGAATAACCTAATAAAAGTCAAGACCAGGGGTGGGCAGGCTGTCATGCATATGGTCAAATGGTCTGTTCTGATATGGAAATTTCTCTGTTGGAATGACTGGTTCTGTAGGCATTTTCCAATCTCATCTGGCTGAGATTTCAATTGTGAGTCTCCATCACCCCTCTCCCTAGCTCCGAATCTGTCCCATAACCCATGCAACCAGCTTATTTTTTAGTCTCTTGATTTAATGTTATCAGGAAAAGATAAAGCCATCTTGAACTCCAACTATCAAATATAAGTTAATTGCTTACTTACCTTTTGTCTAATTGAAACAGGAGCTTTCCTTCACCTGCTGCATTCTCTATAGTTCACAAAAGTGTGTGTTATGTGTGTGTTTATGAGTGTGAGTACAGGCACTCAGCACACATGTAGAGCTCAGAGGACAACTTCCGATGTCGGTCCTCACCTTCCACCTTCCTGGAGACAGGGTCTCTCCTTGTTCACCATTTTTTAAGCCCGACAAGTTCACATTTTTTATACCACAAATGTCCATGGATTCTCCTGTCTGCAGCTCTTGTCTCACTGTAGGAACACTGGGATTACAGAAGCAGTCAACCACAAGCTTTAGATTGAGAATCTGAACTCAGGTCACCTCACTTGCAGAGCAAGGGCATTATCCACTAAGCCATCTCCCCAGTGCCTGGACAATATCATTTCAAGTGGTTCTCTTGTATAGCACTTAGGAGCACGATGCCTCCTCCTCCTCAAGTAAGTGTTGCCCAGAAGAATAAATGGAACATTCAAAGACTAGTAGAAGGAAATGAGCTAGGGAGTATTCCACCATCTCCTTTGATAAGCAAAAATTATAAACACATTTCGCTTTGGTAGCAACTTTACAAAGTGCTTTCCACAAATGACCTTGAATCTCACATCATACCACAGAGAAAGCAGGGAAACAGTCACTGTTCTTGGCTTACACAAAAGAAAACTGAAGATCAGAGAAGTCAAAGGATTTGCCCTCTTGTTACCAGGCATGTAGGTCCATAAACCTGCCACCTCACTTCCCCTATATTCCAAAGAAAGCAGAAACAAGCAACTGGTAAAAGAAATGGATTTATTTACAGTTTGGTCAAAGTGGGAGATCGAATTTCCTCCCATCCTGCATGTGGCTGTCTGGCAACTTGCAGACTGTCCTGAGACAAAGGCTGTGAGACAGGTTAACTGGTCCTTTCCTGCAGGGAAATGGACCTGGGCCCCAGGCTGCCTCTATTGTCTCTTTTCTCTGTTATAGAAACAGCTTTCTGCTTCAAGTCTGAGCTGAGTAATGCGGGTCTTGCAAATCCCCAGTTTTTGAGAGAAAAAAAATCAGGGGTTTTGTGGGATGTCAGATCCTGCCCATTCTGAGTCTGACAGAATTCTTTGTTCCTGCATCCATACCTTTGAGAGATGTAGAGTGAAAGCATTTGGTATCTTTTCTTTGGAGGTCAGCTTCAGCGTTCACTCCTTCGTGCCTTTGAACACACAGTCATTTTGCAAGGAAAATAATGGTGATAGCTGAAGGGAGGAGCAAGTGTGTTTCTTTAGACTATTTTCTCTGCCACCCTGTCTTCAGCATAGGATCACTTGCAAATCCATTTGCGTCCCTCATCCTTCACTTTTTAGAACAGCCACCAGAAAACCTGTCTGACTCCCGGTTTTTTGGTAAAACAGAGATTCTAAGCAAATCTGGGGTTCTGTTCTGTAGGCTCTCCAGGTGGTGCCTCCTCTGCTGGCTAACCATTTTCATCAATGTCCACCAGAGTATACAGCCCTCTTCACTCAGCTCTCATATGGACAAATGACCTGATAAGTCACTGTCTGCTGAAGTGTCCTTAGTAAAAGTGAAGGAGATAGAGAAATTGCCAAAATTTACAATTAGTTAGTGGTAGCATTGGGATTTGAACACAAATAAGCATCATTTCATGTCTATCAAGTGTGCAAACTGAGATTCAGGGATACTAAGAAATTTGGGCTATCACCACTTGGGAAGTTGCATTCTGTGTGTACATCGATCGTATTGGGGGCATGAATTCTCAACAGAAAGGAGTCTCGTGGACATTATAATTAGTGCTGTTCATGGGTGTCAGGAGACAAGCTTTTAAAGATCCCCCTCAAACAAGAAGGCTGAGGAGATTTCTCAGTGGTTAGAGGCGTTTGTTTGCAAAGCTTATCAGCTCGGGTTTGATTTCCCAGTACCCACATAAAGCCAAATGTACAAAGTGGCACCTGTGTCTGAAGTTTATGAACATGTAGGGAATATCCAAGGTCACTCAATGAAAGCCCATAATTTTATTAACATTTTTTAAGCACATATACATGTCTAGCTGATGATGGTAGCAGTCACTACATTGGGAGCCCTGGTTTTGTATTAACACTATCTTCTTTAATCTGCTATTAACCCCATTAGTATCCCAATTTCAGGTGAGGAAAGTGAAACCAATGGTGATTAAGAAATTTGCCTATGGTTAAACCGTCCATGTAGGCAGGATTCAGTTCCCATCAGCCTGATTCAAGCCTGACAGTCAGTCCTAAACTGGGGTGTTATCATTCAATCGTACAAGCCCATGAGAAACGCTCCAGCTTTTGGGCTTGGCTGGACCCAAACACAAAGATTCGTGCATAGAGTTTGAATTTCAAGTCTCCAAAAGCTCCGTCAGAAGATTTTCTGTTCTGGGGCCAATTCTAGATACCATGTAACCCAGCTTTCTCTGTGTATTTCTGGAACTTTCTCATGCATAGCAGGAATGAAAACACTCATCCATTGTAGGGAGAAATGGAAATAAAGTGTGGAAGAAACACTTAGCAAGCAGTGCTGGTATGGGAGCTATGGGGCAGGGGAGGGTAGCAGGGCTCTTTCTCCTGGGTTTGGGGTGGAGTGATCTACTCCATCTGGCTCAGCTATTTCCTGGTGTTCTGTACCTAGATTTTTAGACCAATCGTGTGTGTGTGTGTGTGTGTGTGTGTGTGTGTGTGTGTGTGTGTGTTTGTGTGTGTGTGTATGTGTGTGTAAAAATTCTTTTATTGATGGTTTTATAAAATGGTTATACTCTTATATCCCCTGTCATTGCCCCATTCTACTGAGGAGGTCCTCCTCCTTGGGGTTATTGTTATTCATTTTGGGGTCCCTTGGGAGGGGTGCCTCAGGCTAATCCCACCCACCCTGAAGCTCTTAAAATCATCCCACTCCTTTTCCCCTCGAATGTTCCCTGAACCTTGGTGTTAGAAATCTGATTGAGTGTTGAGTTCTCTATAGCCTCTGGATCTTTGTTTTGATGAGATCTGAGTGACCCATGGTGTCAACCCTTCTTAATTCTTCACTTCCACTTCTGCTTTCTTACCACTGTGGTCTGTCCCTCTAGCTCTCTAGGAATGGACTGAAAGGGAACCCAGCAGATACTCAGAGGAGGGAGAAGAGTAGACAGAGTCAAGGTGCATTGTGTGTGTCTATTGAAAAAGCCTCAGGCAATGGCAAGGGATAGAAAGTCGATGAGTGTAGAAACAGCCTGGGGTTCTAAGCCTGACTGTGATGGTTTGAAGCTGAAATGTCTCCCATGGGCTCATGTTTTGAGTACTCGGTTCCCAGCTTGTGGTACTATTTGGAAGATTATGGAGCTTTTAATAGGGGAGGGCTGGCTGGTAGAAGTAGGTCACCAGGGACAGGACTTCGAAGGCTGCATCTGCTCTGCTTAGTCATGATGGGGAAGTGTCCAGCCCAGGCTTCCATGTTTCCACTGCAGTGATTGCCCTCACGCCTTCCTCTCCATAGTCCTCTGAAATCCTGCAGAAACCATGAGCCAAATATAATCTTTTCCACTTTGTTTCGGTCAGATGTTTTATCAGAGTGACTCTTGCTACATTCTCTTAGCTAACACAGTGACTGGGTGTGTGACCTTGAACTTGTTTCTTGACTACAAAATAAAACAGTCATTTTTTTAAAGTTGCTTCTCAGTCTTGACTGGTGGGATTTCATTAGCTGAAACATGAACTGGTGTATCACTTGACAATAATATTTTCTATTCTATTCTATTTTGCATTGTTGTGAAATATCCAGTAACAAACAGACAAAGCCTTCACACCAAGAGGAGAGGGGAATTTTAATTTTACACCCGGGCCCGGGCCCAAGCCCAAGCGGTCCAATCATAAATTAAGCATTGGCCCCGAACCCCAGTTACAAAGAGATTTTATAGTAGGATACAGAAATGTGTACGTGACATTAGGCATGTAAATTACAAGCACCTAGCAACTCATACCTTTACAATGGGAGAAGTTCAGATAATCCTCCCCAGGTATTCTTCAGCCTCATCCTTTCCTAACTTCCTTATCACAGTTAAAGCAATTACTTCTTTTTCTTACTGAACTTCAAAGCTCTGGTAGTTTCTCACCTCATGCTATGTGACTGGCCATCTGTGGCCTGAAGAATGCAACAATGAATATAGGGGAGGGGGCAGTGAGCTCATGCTCATTTTGCTATAAGAGTATCGAGTAACTGATGAAATGACCCCTAGGTGAGCTTCAAATATCTCTAATTATCTTTCTTCATGTGAATTATTGATTGGGTCACCTGCTTACTTTGAGATCTTCTAATATAGTTTTATTTCCTTTTCTTTCTCTTGATATCCCTCTTAATCAAATGAATCCCAGAATTGCCCAACTTCTACTTTGAGCAACAGGGACACACCTCAAGATTTCTTATTTGAAAATGGTTTCCAAGCAACAAGTGTGAATAATCTGTTCCACTGGGGTGGAAAACCCAGCCGTGCTAGAGGAAGGACTGTTTTGGCTTTGATTTCCACGTGAATGTTGACTTCTGTCAGACTTCTCAGGCAAAGAGACATATAGAGACAAAGAATGACGTTTCACACTAGACATTTGTTTTCTTTTCAATCCATCTCGAGGTGAACAACCTCCCTTCCCCTCCAGGACGAGTCTTCTCACCTTTTAAGACTTTATCACCAGTCCTGGGGCAAAGTTACAATGTGCTGACAAAGAGCCTTTGTAATCCAAGACATCCAACAGAAAGGCTTCTAATGCGACTTGCCTGGGAAATAAAGTTTTTCTTTCCCTAACTAGTTATTAAAGTACTTATGTTTAAACCAGGGATATTTCAATGACATCAGAATATGGACCAACCCTAAGCCTTTGTGAAAACTTAAATTACCTCTTGAAAATGTCCTTTTAACTTTCAATTTTCTTGCAGTTTTTTCAAGTTTAAAAAAAAATACCTTGCTACATTCTCTTAAGAGGGGCTGCCTTGACTCAGTTAACCAATGGGGTTTTATTTATTTGTTATTTTTCTTTTTAAGGGAAGGAACTTAAAAACAATGATATTCTTTGAACTGAGTTGAAGGTAGCTATTTAGAATTTGTTAAATTGGGTGCACTGAACATTTCAGTTCTGTTGGGCATACTCATCTGATAAGTCTTTGATGCATATCTCCATGGGCTTGCGGTTAGGGCAGAAATTAAAGGCAGGTGGGGAAAGCAAGCCAAGGGCCTAAGAGGTAAATCCAGAACATGTTACAACATTGTTGTTACTGGCTGGGGTCAGGACTCCGCGTCCTTCTACTGATTCAGGGGTCAGGTGTCTTTGGCGACCCAGAGGGAAGCCTCTTACTGGGCTCCTGATGGGATGATGGTGACCGAAAGAAAGCACTAGAGCTCCAGGGAGCAGAGAGAATGTATCCTGATGGCCAGAGGACCAAGCATGGGGGGGGTGAGGGAGGGGGGCAGTGGTTCTCTGTTAAAGAAGATGGTGACTTCCTGGCTATGTGTACATTTTTATAACTGATCCCCTTGGCAAATATCATCATTCTCCGTGGTTAGTGACCCACTTGGAAGCAGCAGACTATTTTCTTCGTTCTATTTGGAGATAAAGATGGATTTTGAGACTAGAAGGTGGTACAGAACAAAAGATGGGAAGTGGGAAGGTGGCTCCGAGGGTAAGTGTGCTTGCTAAGCAAATGTGAAGAACTGAGTCAAGTCCAGACATAACTTCACAGGCTGTTACTCCAGCGCTGAGGAAGACAGAAACAGGGGAATTGTGGGAGTTGGCAAGTTAGCAATTCTAACTGAAAAGATGCAGCTCTGGGTTCAGTGAAAGACTATCTCAACAAAAGGGACAGGGGATCCGTGACATCCTCCTCTGGTCCCTGCATGCGTGTGCACATCTGCACCCTCGTGCATATGCCACACGCACAAGGAAAATCCAAGCATGATAGCAATCAGAGATTTATACTTAAAATAATTATTTGCTCTGCAGTTGCAATTGTATTTGTTCCCTTCACCTCATTCTTTCCTGGAAGCAGCCAAAAGATGAAAGGGAAAAAAGAAAAAGAAAAAAAGGATTCAAGGAAAGGGAGGAATAGGTAAGCATTTAGACAGCAGCCTTCCTCCTCCTCTGGCACGATGCCAGGTCTCACCCCCCCCACAGCCTTGGCTACTTAATTTTTTTTCCTTCATTGAAGAAAACCCTCCTATTTTGCTCTCTAAATTTAACCCAAATTTCCTGGTCAATGGCATTTGCCACTGAAACAAAATCTTTTTAAAAGTTCAAAAAGACTCAGTTCAGACTCTGAGACTCAGACACATCCCCAGGGAGGAAGGTCCCATGTCCCTTCCTACCCCTGACCCCCAGCACAGCCATGGTAGAGAGCTTTGCATATAGAAAAACCTAAGGGATGTTTGCTCCATGTACTTCATGCTTGCACTATTTGAACTTTAGTAACCTGAAAAAAAAAAATGTCAGAACCTGAAACAAAGTGCTGACGGAGCCCCATAGCCTTCTAGAACCAACGGCCCATATGAGAGAGTCATTCTCGTAAAAGCATTTCCAGGAGGCAGCAACCAACGCCCCAACATGCTGGAGGCCACCCAGGTGCTGGTATGCTAGGAACAGCCCAGGACACAGTCATCATGTCAGACTTGTGAATGGAACCTTTGTCTATGTGGTCCACGATGTTAGCAGGTGATGCTAAGTCACCTCTGTGGTGTGATGTCTCCTTCCCTTCGGTTTTCTCCCAGCAGCTACCCTACTAAAGACATACCTTCATTCAGTGCTTGCCTCCACCCAAGTGCTTCATGTGGGTCAATTCAGTGAGCTCTTTTGTGACCCTCATTTGAATGAGAAAGGAAATTGACACGGGAAGGTCATGGATGTGGCTGAAACATTGAGATTTGAAGACATCTTTTTGAAATTCCCAAGCTAAAGGCGAAGTGTGACCTTTATCAACTCAGGGCTTTCCAGAGGTCTACTGGGAGTAAAAGAGAGAAGCTTTATACATAGACACTCTTGTTGGCCCTGGAGAGAGTCTAGATCACTCTTCTTCCATAGAAATGCCAGCTGCTGAGGCTCACCCCACTTCAATGGGGGGGGTGAGCATCTGACTATCAAGCTCCCCAACTGATTCTTGACATACTTATCCTGGAGAATAACAGATTGGGGAATACCAAGACTTCTCCCATTCTCCCAGTATTGTTTTTTGTTTGCTTGCTTTTGTTTTTCGAGCCTGGGCTAGAGCAAGACCCTACCTCAAAAAACAAAACTAAACAAAACAAAGAAAAGAAAAAAGAAAGAGACAGTTTTTTTCTTGTCCTAGTGGTGGGTATCCCCTCTAACATACTCTGGTGACAAGCCTTGAGTTATTTATTCTTCAGCCCAAACATCTTACTTATATCTTGCTGTCTATAAAACACAGGATCAATCCATTATTCCAGCATTTAAGGCTCTCCATCACCTGATCTCAAGATGAGGACAGAAGCCCCAAGTTGCTGAATCACAGAGTCTATTTCCAAAATGGTTTGTAACAGAAACCATTGAAACTTGAAACAAATAACTTGAAATAATAACTTGAAAGCAAGTTCCAAGTGTTCGGATTTTCTGTGCCATACCCATTCCATAATGCGATCCTGCCTTCCCACCTTTATTCGCTCAGCTTTCATTCATACACTCTGCCCATCTTATAGACTAATGGCTCACCTGTCCCTGGGCCTCAAAATACATGCAGGTGTCACCATGTTAGTGCTGCACACCCAGCTGAAAGAGCCCTGCCAATTCTTCCAGCTTAACTCAGTTCCACACTTGACTTTCTTTAAGGTTGGCCTTACTTCCTACATAAGCTTACTTAACCACACTCCAGCACAGTCCACTTCTGCCTGCTCTCAACTGCTGCAGCAATATGGTCACAGGGTAGCACTGGATTATTCTTTAACAACACAGGATAGATTCTCCCAGAGGGCAAAGACCAAGGCTTATGTTCACCTCATATCCGCCTAGTACACTCAGAATAAACACTCAGCAAATGATCTTCCATTGCAGGCAGAAAGCCTCAAAGCTCATTCAAGTGTGCCTGGTTGAAAATCACCTTTTTAGGCCCCTTTCAGAAATGTGTTGCAGGAGAGAGATAGAGAAAAAAAAAAGAATTACTTTCTGTTTCCTTTTTCCTATTGCATTCTGAAAGAATGGCCTTGAGGTTTATGTCAGTTGCAATCAAGTGGCAATGAACTTGATGCCCAGAATACCTAACTTTTCAAGAGACCGGTACGACATATGCATAGATATTATGCATGTCTTCTTTTGTGTGCTGTCTTTCTTCAAATGTCAATGGCTTTTCAGAATAATAGACAATCCTGGGTTATTGCCATACCTGCACATGGAAGGCTTGAAATTTCTTGGTCCATCGAAATAAACAGAAAAGCCTCCTGATGCCTCAAGGAATAAAGGGAGGCGCACATATGGCCCTCTCATCATCGTTTACCTCTTGAGTACATAGCACAATTGATATATTCAAAGTGAAAAGTACCAAAGCTTCTGAGCCCGAAGCTCCAGTTTAAGATTTCCCATTAAGAAAAACTCTGTTGTTTCTAATTGGTTTTTATCAGTGCTGGGCTAGTTTGAACGTAAGATGTCCCCCATAGACTCATGTGTTTGTGAATAAGTCTCATACTCAATCCACAGCTGGTGGCAATCTGGTGGCCGTGCCTTACTTAGAGTGGACCCTGGGATATTATAGCCCAAGCCTCCCCTGCCAGAGCTGAGTTCACAATTGTTCTTACCTTCCAGCAGATGTGACAGCCAGCCTCAGCTGTCATACCATGATGAAATTTCACCTTGAATCTGTAAGACTGAAATAAACCTTTTTTTCCTGTGAGCTGTTTGTCCCAGCCACAAGAAGGTAACTGCAGCAACAGCTTTTCTAAGCTGTAGGGATATTTGCCCATGCCCGTGCATCAAGTGGTATATATTATGTAGATAGAGGTTAACACTGAGGACTCCATCCTGATAGAAGTGTGTAATGGGACAGCTACTTTGAAGCATAGTTACTCTACTCCTAGATACACAGCTAAAAAAAGAGCACACACAAAATATCTACACAAATATTCATGACAGCATTCATTATTCATCATATCCAAAAAAATGGTAACACAGATGTCCATCAGTTGATGAATGGATAACTAAGATGGGGAATGTCCACCAAATGGACCCTTTAGTTCCAAAGACAAGCCCAGTGCTGATGCACGCGACAACACACATAAACCTCGAAAACATGCTAAGTGAAAGAAACCAATCACGAGAGACTCCATTCACATAAAACAGGTAAATCATCATTGGCAGAAAGTAGATTTGTGGATTTCTAGGGCTGGCATATGGAGCAAGAGGTTGGGGAGTATTGGGAGTGACTATGAGAGGGTGCAGAGTGTCATTTTTAAAATTTATTTATTTATTGTTGATAAGTAGAAACACTGTATGAACAAGTCTTGTGTTGGTGTTCCCATTTCCCTGCTCCCTGATCACAACCCACTGAGGGCCCTCTTCAGTGGAACTCTTAATGGTCCATGGGATGGGGGTTATGAGTTGTACAAGCAGTAGACTGTGTGTGTGTGTGTGTGTGTGTGTTGTTGTTGTTGTTGTTGATGATGATGATGATGATGATGAGGGAGGCAGTGTCTCTGGGCGTTCTCCCCCACCATGCCTCTTAAAATCTTTCTACCCTCTCTTCCCCAAAGTTCCCTGAGCCATGGTGGGTGAGTTGTAAGTCTGTTTTACTATAGAGCTTTTAAGAGTCTCTGGATTTCTGCTTTGGACTGTGTTGGGTATCCTCGGTATCTGTCTCCATTATCCTTCCATAGTTTATCTGACTTACTGTGGAGGTAGCTCTCTTGCTCACCTCACCACTTCCTCTATGGTTTCATTTGGGTCTTAGATGATATGTTAGAGGTGATTCATCTCCTGCCTGGGAGTCAGCCATCATCTCAGGTCTTCTTGGTGGAATTGAGTTGTTCATAGTTCTCCCTACTTTCTGAAAAATACAAACAGAATCTCCAACAGAGAATGAAGTCAATATAGGCTAAATGAGACATTGTTAATTTAGAAAAATTTTAATGGATGTAACCTCTCAGTAGACCAATGGTTAGTAAGGGCTTCCCCTTGGAGTCCGGGTTCTTGGCCTCCATAGGAATTTGCCTTGGATCTCAGTTCCAGCTAAGGGTTCTCTTAGCCAATCAGAGAGCTGTTGATTACCGGCCTAGGTTAAGAGACACTGTTGCACAAATGAGTACTTCTTGACTTGCTGGTCTCTGCCTTATTGCAGTGTCCTCTGTACTCTCAGACTATCAGTCACTGTTGTATAGTAGTGTCCCCTGATTTCTCCAATTACCATTGGCCAATTTCCCCTAGCAGCTCCTGTAGTGCCTTCTAGCACTATACAGGCTAACCATCTAGGAGCTGGCTTCCTTTCCAGATCCAGTGGGGTCTCTTGGTATTGTTTAACAGCAGTCTATGGTATCTTCAGCAATAGGTTCTTATCTTTTCCTTGGGGTAGGAAACCAAGAGCTTTGACATTAGCTTATCTTATTTTAGGGACCTCATAGGTCTCTCTGATCAACAGCTCAGTGTGGCAAGTAACCAATTTCTGGAACAGGGAGTTACAGGCCAGAGCCACTTATATTAGCATTGGGCCTCCCACCCTCTTCAGGGCCCTTCTTACAGACCATGACCCCATCTTCCTCAAGAGCTTATTGTCCAAAAGTAAGGATTCTATGTTATTAATTCATTATGGATTTAGTTTTCTGTATATTTCCCCCTTCCTCCCAATCCCCCCAATCCCTTTCATCCCCTTTGTTAGTCTCACAATTTACATATCAGGTTTGCTTGCAATTTAAGCCTAACCTGATTGGGAACCACAGATGAGGGAGAATATGTGGTATTTGTTTCTCTGTTCTTGAGAGGTGAAAATATTCTAAAGTCGGTTATGTTGATTATATACCTGAATATACTGAGAACTATATGCTATAAATAGGTGAATTGTAAGGTATATGAGTTTCATCTGACTATACCTGTAAACTATAAAAGTTTTAAAAGGGGGAAGGGGCTGAAGAGATGGCTCAGCAATTAAGGTGGTTGCCTGCAAAGCCCAATGACTGGGATTCAATTACCCAGTAACCACATAAAGCCAGATGCACAAAGTGGCGCATGCATCTGGAATTCATTCGCAGTGGCTAGAGGCCCTGGCATGCCCATGCTCTCCCTGTCTGTCTCTCTTCTCTCTGCTTGCAAATAAATAAATAAAACTTAAAAATGACAATTAACTCCATCCTCTTACACTTCTTTCTGGCCATGTAATATTCGGTGACTTATTTGACTCTACACTTCAGCATCCTCATCAGTATAAAAGACTTTTAATCACTTTAAGGATTAAATAAAATAATTTACATGGAGAGTTCCAAATTAAAATAAGCTCTCAGTAAAGGGAGCTCTGTTTTTCTATCCTTCCCTAACTCCTGGTGGGATCCAGGAATGGAGCTGGAATCAGTACAAGAAACAAAGCATCCCTGCACACATCAGAAAAAAAAAAGACTCAGCAATGAGAAGAAATATTTCCCAGAATGCTTTATTTTTTGCTTTGGCCAGACTTCACCCTCTGCTTACCTCTGTGAATCTGCACACTTCAAAAATCCCTTTCCAGGGTCCACATAATTTCCACTCCATGAACTGTCCTTGGCCGCTGTGGTGCAGCTACAGACCTTCTGGGGGCTCAGGAGTGCTAACCAAGAGAAGCAAATGATACTTCATTAAAGGAATGGGTGGAAGGCAAATGGCAGGATGCTTACCTGCCAAGCACACCTCGCACATCTTCACAGGCCGAGAAAAATTTCATTCTGAAGGGCACTGAAGCCATTGCTATCTGGAGCAGCCAGCCAGTGAGAAATTATGTCCAGGTTTCAGCCCAGCCAGCTTTCATTACTGCTGAGAAATACCACCACATAATTCAACCCAGCTCGAGTCTCCCCTCCTCTCAGAAGACTTTCAGGCTATCTCGGTCCTCAGCAATTACTCCCGCCATGAAATTCTATAGGATTAATGTGATAACATATGAAATCCCTCAGGACTGAGGTCAATACATGAGCAATCGCTCAAAAACTATCTCCCCGCCATCCCCTAGCACTTCTGATGAGCATGGGTCCTTGGGCTCCCAGAAAACTCACCTTGTGCTGTTATTTATCTTTTTACACATCCACTCTCCATGTTGCCAACCCATCTATCTGTCAGCCCAGAGAGGACAAGAATCCCAGGGCAACTTTCCCATTGCCCAGCATCTCAGGCTCTGGTGGAATAAGAAACTCAATAAATATTTGTTTATGGCAATATCTCCTGTTCTGTCTTTTTTTCTAACAGAAATATCTGAATGTGTAGGAGAAAGGAGTGTAGGAAATATTACGTGATTTAAAGCTAACTCTGCCACTGACTTCCAGTCAGAGTTGTATGACTAGACAGAGGACAGGCATTCGTTATTTTTTGGTGTGGGGGGGTGGGTGATGGGTACGTGTTCATGTGTGGGAGTAGTCGGAGAACAACTACGGATTTGAACCTTGTTTGAGGTGCGGTCTTCCATTATTCTCAGCAGTGTTCACCAGACTAGGTGGCTTACACACTCCCAGGGGATTCTCCTATATCTGCCTCCCTTCTCACTATAGGTGCACTGGAATTATAAATAGTGGTGCTACAGCATCTGACTTTCCATGGGTTCTGGGGATCTGAACTCAGGTATTCACAGGTGTGCAGCAAGCGCTTTTGCCCCTGAGCCATCACCCCTCCCCCAAGCTTGGTTTTTAAAACAGAGAGAATAAGAAAGTGTACTCAGTGAAAATTTATAGTTGACCCAATCATGCCCAACGTCTCTCTCTCTTCAGCTGCCCTCATTCTCCAGGGAGGTAGAGTGGGAAGTGTTATGGGGTTGAAAGACATGAATCTGCACACACCCTTTGGTACCCTAGCTGGCAGAGTGGAGAACTGTAGACCAAACACAAATGAATCTGAAATACATGAGATTGAATCCTAATCCAACCACCTTCTTCTTAGATATGTTTCAGAGTAACTTTGAGGCTCAGTTTTCGTATTTGGTGTGTGTGGGATAAGATCTTTATCTTATTCTCATTGTGAAAGTACAAGACATAGTGATCAATAAATGCAATTAAAATCCCTAAATTGCTTTCATTGGGAATATTTAGAAGGTTCTTGGGCACTCTGTATGTCAAAGTGCCCTTGTTCTAAGTCATCTTGAACAAGCAATACCTTCCTTAACTAGAAAGTAAAAATAACTTCTACCATTTAGTATCTGTTACAAATACCACTAACTTTCCATCAGATGTCCTAATTCATCTTCTTCTTCATCTTGACTACCCAGCAAGGCTACATTTTCCAGACATCTTTGAGTTTGAGGTTATTCGTGATATCTAGATCTAATCATTGAATCATCTTTTGTGGGAGAAAAGGGTTTATTTTGGCTTGAGGAGAAGCTCCATGATGGCAGGGGAAACCATGGCATGAGCAGAGGCTGTACATCACCTTCTGACCAACATCAGGTAGACAACCTTGGTCAGATCCTAGGGTTCAGCCCTAAGGTGTTTCTGGGGTGGGTGCAAAAAGCAGTCTAAGCTCAAGCCTGGAGCTCCTCTTGTTTTGCAAGTTTGGAGTGTGCTTGCTTGAGGTGCTGGTGGTGGGCTTCTGTCTCTCTGCTTGCTTCTGTAAAGAGGGGCCAGCCTTTTTTCCTTAACTTCCCCTGGGTCTGTTACTTTAATCAATACTCTCCTCCCCAAAATTGTGCCTGGTTTGGAGATTCATCCCAGTAGTGTGTAGCTGACTATGACACCGAGTAAACATTCACACTGCAAAAGATGGCATTGGGCACAGCAAAGAAAGATTGAACCAATGTAAGATCTGAAACAAACAGGGCAAACACCAATCCTGTAGCTCCAAGTCCAATATCTAACAGGCAACCGAGTCTCTGGGGTTCCAGTTCTTCCGCTCCAGCTGGGCTGCTCACAGCCTAGGGAAAATTACATCCCAAGCAGGGCAGCTCTTCCAGGCAACTGTTTCATAGTTCTGGTATCACAAGAACAGCCAGGGATCTGGACTATTAACCATGGTTCATCCTCATGGCTCCACTGACCCTCCACACAGGGACTGCAGCAATCCTGCCTCATGCCATTTGTTACTTCCAAAACACAAACAACATTGAAAATTCAATGTCCCTTTCTTTCCTGCATTTGTTATGCTTCCATAATCTACCAAATTTGTTAATCTAGAGGGGAATAAAGGTACTTTTGATGAGCAAGAAACTCCTTCAGCCTTCTGGACCCCTACTTTCAAAAGAGCATTTATTCTGTTGACTTGTAACCCCAGAGGTGGTGATCTCATTTAATTGCATCTGAATGGGCCATGTCTCCATCCCAAAACTTTCATTTCTTTCTGGACATATCCATATGCTCAGACCAGCCCATTTCCAATGAAGTCAACCCTACTCAAGATTTCAGGACATGGGTAGAGCACATCTAGCCTCTTACACAAACTGCCTTTATCCCAGTCTCAACAAAGCTCTTTCTTCCCTTCATAAACAAAACCTCACAATCCACAGTTTTTATTGCATTTAGGTCTTTCAACTCTAACCAGAATGGTCCATCCATCTCTACCTTCAACACTACAAGGCATCTCTTAGGCTGAGGCTGGGCATCACTTCTGCCACAGCAGGTGGAAAACAGCAGCAGGAGAGTGAGCTAACACTGGCAAACTAGGGGTAAAAATCTTCAAAGTCCACCCCCAGTGACACGCCTCCTCCAACAAATCTCCACCTCACAACTCCAGCTGGAAACCAAGCATTCAAAACACAAGAGGTTATGGGGAGAGGAATATAGGAATTTAAAAGTTTGACTGGGGAGGGGACTCCAGCAATCTAGTTTTTGTGGGTCATCACATATGTGAGGTAGGGCTCTTCAGTAGGGTACCTGTCCAAGTTCCCAGCCCCTAGATGTAACCCCAATAAACCTGGACATGGATGAAATTGTTCTATTGGTCAGTTAGTTCCTATCCATGGTAAATACATGTATCTGAGGAACTCCCAGAAAAAGCCATGTAACTACTTGAAATATAACCAGAATCTAAGAAATAGTGGTCTGGACACAAAGACACCTCGCTCAGTAGACAAAGTATCATATTTCCTGAAGTTGGCTAAACTTAGCTTTAGGCAGGCTATAATCACATAGTGAGATATTTGTTTTAATTCTTATTGTTACCAATTTGGTACTATTCCTTTTCTAAGTTTCTCTTACAATGAAATTTTTTTTCATAGCATGTATAAAATTCTAAAGTTCCTAACCCTACAAAGAATAATTTAAAGCTATAGTTTTCTCTCTAGCAGTTCTTCATAATGGTCTAGGTATAGACATTTGGCTGGCCAGCTCATCCTACTCACGGGGGAAGCATCTGTGGAAGGAGAGATCTGACAGTGGGGTAGGAGGAATTTAGCAGTGCATGATGGGAATATTGAGCTAGATCATAGAAAGATGAGAGTAAAAGAGACAGAGAAAGATGATCTGGGAAGGCCAGCACTATGAACAGAGACTATAACTTCATAAGACAGGAAATCATGGTCCATTGGGCAGAGGCAAGAATGAAATTTGGAAAAAGTAATGATATTAGTTGTTAATGTGAAAATGATCTTAAATATACTAGACTGGCATTTGTAGGAGGCAGAGGTAGAGTTACTGTCACTTCCCTCTCCTGTTTACTCTGGTCCTGCTTGAGCTACTATGACTTGTGACAGGCAGTGGTCAGAGAATGACCAGGCCCTACACACAATGGTCTCTATACACATGGGCATATCAAGAAGCCCAACAAGCTGTAGTCACTTCACACTGACATCATTTAGTCCCAGTATCTATTTAGTATGTTTGAGAAAGCATTAGAGAGAAGTAGCATTTTGAAGTTTTATTTGAGGCTATTGCCTACATTTTGGTTGTTTGTAATTAGCCAACACATGATTTCCAAATTTTCCAGTGATGTCTTAACATCTCTGCGTAATTGCCCAGCTGGCCCGTCCATTAACTGGAATCTTCTGAGTATCTAAAGTATTCTCTCCTGAGATAATGCCCAAGTGCAAAGCCATACTCTAATTTAACCCAGCCTCCCCTTACTTCCCTTACTCACTGGTTAAGCATCTTCCTTCAGGCCTGAAAATCTTTCACAGCTATTGATGGCTGACTTCAACACAGCCAAGCATGGGATCTTACCCTACCTGTCTAATGCTTCATTTTGGGAAAAGTGGGAATGATAAGGCAGAAAGAAATAAGATCTGCATGATTGGGGAAAAATATTTCCAACAGAAGTGTCTGTTAAATGAATACACCACTCTCAGAGGAACGCTGGAGCAATTCAATATTGAGCTGAGGAAGTGACAAGAAAAAGTTTTACTAATGAGGCAATCTGCCTCTGGGAGCTTTCCCTGCCTCTACTTTGTCTGCTAATCATCAGCCTTCCTGCTGGACATTTGTGTGCATGTAGACATATACCTGTGTGTGTGTGTGTGTGTGTGTGTGTGATTTGCAGTTTCAGAGCCATAGGATCCTTCATGGTCTGTTTTCCCAGAATGTACAAACCATGAATTCATTTGACAGTGTTTCTATATCAGGGCTAAATCATATTGAGAGATTAAAAAAGCTATATTTTTTCAAGTGTTTATATTTGATCAGAAATACTGACACTGTACAAAATCAGTAGAGTGAAAAATATTTTTTGTGACAGATCACAAAGACCTGGGAGGTAGAGAAAAACAACTGTAATTTAAGAAACTCACACTGTCTAGACCTCTTTTACATTGTGTAATATTTTGTGTCATTCTGTGTGGTTCTTCAGTATTGCTGATCTAAGTGGGTATTTCTTGCTGGGACTGAAAAATATACACGTAATTGATAAAATTTAATTCTTTACACTTTCTCTCCCTAAAAAAAAATTACTTGACCTTCAAAATATGTCTGTGTCTAACTTCGTTAAGGGTTGCCTTTGTGTTTTCTTTGGTAGAAACCTCGTGGTTTAGTCCCAGCTGTCACTCAAAATCTCTGGGTTAAAAGGTCTCCATTTATTTATCTTAGTGTTCATAATAACCAGTTAAATGGTTGAATAGCAGTCAATGACTGAGAAAAACAGATATTTGAGAAGTCAAACATTTGGTACTTAAGAAATTACAGAAGTTCTTTGGTGGAGTTTATTAGACACTAATTATTGAATAAGCATAAGAAGTTGTATATTTTCCTAACACTGACAATAATAAATATTGGAAGCTATACACACCATTTCCCAATAGTAGAGAGAAATTGCTCTACAGACCTATCAAAACCAGAGGCTCCAAGGAACTTTTATTTTTTAACTACTGACATGAAGAGACGTGAAACTTACACACAACCTAACCTTACCCCCCCCCCCCCCCACCACCACACACCATAGAACCACACAGAAAACTGGCCTCAGTGACAGAAAGTCCCAGTGACTGTCTGGGTGAATGAGAAGCTTTCCGGACACAAAAGGCCAGAATCTCCCTTTAACAGCCAATTCCCCAGCTGCCCTCCCTGCACAGGTCACCTTCCCGACTTCCTCACATCTGTCAGTAACTCCTCCAGGAATCTCTGAAGCAAGAGATCCATCATCATCGGCCACTCTCTGGCCTTCAACCCCCATGCGTGATCTGTGAGCAAACCTGTCATCTCCACTCAGAGCCTCTGGCTCACCTCTTCTCCTCCACAAAGAAAGGGCTTTTAGCTTAAACAAATACAGTACTGTTGTGAGACTACATTGTTCAGTGTCCCCCCCCCCAACCAGAGTGTCCACTGTCCCCTGTGCAATCCTAGTCTGCTGTCGCACCCCCGAGACAGGATGCACTCTGCAGGTGCAGGGAGGAAGCAGCCCGGACCTGACACCATGACTTCAGGCTTGGAGCCTCCAGCCCCAGGAGAGGATGACTTCCTGGAGTTCCAGCCACCTAGTTTATTACAGCAGCCACAGGAAACTAATGTGAGGGCAGAAAGAATTGTCCAGACAATTAGAGGCCTTTCTAAAATAGGTCACCCTGGCTGTCATTAGCTTGAAGACCTAAATTATCTCCATATTTACACTGGTCCTCCCCTGTACTCCGGTTATGTGTGTAACTTCCCCCTTTGTTGTTTGTTATAATGGTGGCTGTACTGTTATCCGCCATCGAGCAAGATAAGTTCTGGATAGGTGTGTCACTTACCTCAGACTAATCCTATCATTATCAACCCCATCCTTTGGAGGACGTAGAATGTATGAGAAAGTGACCTGAAACTAAATTCAGTTTATTCCTGGAGACATGGGAAATGTCTAACCTACACAATTATACTTTTTTTTTTTCAAGGTAGTGTCTCACTGTAGCACAGGCTGACCTAGAAAAATTCACTGAAATCTCAGACTCACCTCAAACTCCTACCTCAGCTGCCTGAGTGCTGGGTTTAAAGGATGCACCCCCATGCCCAGCAGAAAGAATAGGTGTGCCAGGAACTCCAATCACTGTAAACCAACTGCAGACACATTCACCACTTTGTGCATCTGGCTTTATGTGGATATTGGGGAATCAAACCTGGGTTTTTAGGTTTTATGGGCAAGTGCCTTAAACACTGAGCCATCTCCCTGGGGACACAAATTTTATTTTTCTGTCCATTTATTTCTCAAGCCAATGCAGCTGAAAGGTCTTGTTCTCCAAAACTTTTCTGGTGAATATCTGTTCTTTCCATTGGTACCAATTAAAGAAGCACCCAGGATTCTTCCCCAGAAGGCAGCCTGACCGTAGGAACAGATGCTATTTGGGGGGTCTTGATTTGTTTTGGTTGTTTTTTTATGTTTGTTTTTATTTTTGACACTGTCTCTCCATGTAGCCCAGTCTGAGCTCCAACTCACAGTCCTCTTGCCTCCGGCTCCCAAGTGCTAGAATTACAAGCATGAGCCATCACACCTGGTTCAGGGTATTCATTCTTGTGTGTGGAGAGGTGGAGGTGGGTGATGAGGCATGGTCACATGTATATTCTAATGCAGCACCCAGTAAGTTCTCCTGCTGTGGCCTGAGGAGAATGTCAAGTGTCACCCTCTGTTACTCACATGCCTGTCTCTTACTGATTTAGGAGCTTGCCATTTTGTCAGGAGCCTCAGCAACTCTCTGGTCTCAACTCCTCACAGGACTAAGATTACAGATGTGTGGCCATGCCCAGCTATTTACGTGGGTTCTGGAGACTTGAGCTAGGGTGGTCTCTGGCCTCCTCAGGTCTTCATGCTTGTGCAGAAAATGCACTTAACTGCTGAGCCTTCCCTCTAGCCCTGGGGTCTTCATTCTTAACAGCACCTTCCAGCACCCTCATCCCTAGGATCCTCCTCCAGAAACTGTCAAAGAAAACTTCTGAGAAAGAACACCCACACCATCATTACAGGCTCCCAGCCATTTCTGCAAATGGCACTGTTTTGACAGGAAATGACAAACAGATGCCCCTTGACCCTTGGTGCCCCAAAGAGACCGATCATAAGGTCAGCACGTGGTCTCTTTGGAAACAGTTGTCATATGTCACAGATGCAATAGATTAAGGACATCTTTCCGAATGGAGCCTTTCTTTGCCTGTTGCTCTTACCATGGGAAGAGTCGTGCAAGAGGAAAGGTGTGAACTTCTTAAGTGTCAGGGAGGAGACTTTGATGATTAGGTGACAGTAAGAGCTGGCACCCACCATGCACAGAGCACTCGCCCATGGCCAGGCAATCTTGAGAAACCCCCCACTAGAGCGAGGGTCAGGTGAGTGGACGATGACAAATGTCCTGCTGGAAGATGAGATGCTTTTGGCAAGAACGCCCTGTGGCTCCTGCTAGGACTTTCATCAGCTGGAAGCTTTTCAACCCAAAGCAACATCATGAGAAAAAGAAGTCGGTTTCCCCAAAGAAGGCATCTCTGCTGTGTCCACTACTACTATGTGCTCAGTGCTGCCCTCTCGAGGATGTTCCTGTAGCATTGTCTCCTGAGAGTCTGACTTTTTTTTGTTTTGCACATGTATATGTGTGTGATGTGCGTGCATGTGTGTATGTATGCTTGTAAGCACATGTCTCTGGGGAGGAGCAGAGGACCATATCAAGTGTCTCTCTTCCTCAGTTGCACTGCACCTTATCCATTGAAACAACGTCTCTCAGTAAACCCAGAACTCACTGATTTGGCTAGCTAGACTCTAGGAATCTCCTCTACCCACCTCCCAAGCGCGGGGATTACAGACACCAAATGCCATGCTTGACACTGATGTGGGTTCCAGGGGTCCAACACAGGTCTTCATGCTTGCAGAGAAAAAAACTTCACCAGCTGAGCCATTGCTCAGTCTTTGCTCAAGATAAAGTGGTGACGATGGACATTGTCAACATTAACAAGAACACATTGCAGAGCTGATCTGCTTGAAAAAGAGTAGACCGAAGTTTAGGGACAGCCTTAACGATCACCACTCCTCCCCACCACACCATGTCCCTAGGATTCTGCTGTGCCTCCTTACAAACCACCATCCAGCCGCTGAGTAGGGTGGGGACAATCAGGAGCATTGAATGTGTGCCTACCCATTCACTCCAAGGCAGCCCACTCTGACCGTTTAACCTTGAAATATATCCTCCTGGAAGCGTATCTCCCATGTCAATATATCAACTAGGTTCTGGGAACAACAGCGTTGACTGTCATCCCTTGATGACTTCTAACTAATTAGAAAATCACTTATATGAACAATATGCAAGTATAATTTATAAGCAGTAGAAGAACCACAAAGCAGGTAATTTTTTAACAACAACCAAAAAAAGCTACCATTTCAGCATGCCTCAGGCACTTCTTTCCCATCCGGACATCCGCCTTCAGTGGGTTGAAAATAATGCATGCATATAAAGCAAAAATTAGAAACCTTGATTCTAATTTACCATTTGGAGTCTAGAAAATATGATGGCTTAAGGCCAAGATTGCATTCTCCACTCCTAATTATATAAGGTGCTCATCTTTCTTATGAATAGTAAGAAGCTACTCTAGCCAACAAGGTATATATAAAAATGTAAAGAGCGTTTGGATTAAAATTCCAAAGCATCAAAAGAATTTGTGCCTTTTTAAAAAAACAAAAAAGTTTTGTCAAGGTATGGTCTCACTCTAACCCAGGATGACCTGGAATTCACTCTGTAGCCCCAGGCTGGCCTTGAACTCACAGTGATCCTCCTACCACAGCCTCCTGAGCACTGGGATTAAGGGTTTGTGCTATTATGCCTAGCATAGAATTTGTGTTTTATTCCAATCTGATTGCTATAACAAAAGACCTCAGAAACTAGAATGCATTGTTTACAGCCCTGGGGCTGGGAAGTCCAGGATTCGGGCAGAAGTAGACTTGGTGTGTGATGCCAACCTGTTCCTCATGTATGGCATTTTCTTACTGGGTTCACACAGCCTAAGGGACAAACAAGTCCCCCGGACTCTTTTATAAGGGCCTTTAGTGAAGGAGAATAGGAGAAAGCTAGCTTCTTCTAAGTAGTTTCAGTTAGGGATTGAGGCCCAGAGAGAAGCAGGAATGGAACTTGTATTAGACCGACTGAGACTGATCTACAGTGACCCCTGCTGCTCAGTTTAGTGCGCTATCAGAGTGCTGAGTAGGTGGACTGGCCCAGGTGGGCTGGCTCTGGGGTCCACCCTCCAAATCAACAAACCAATTGGGTTTTCTCCTTGCCTATAAAGGCTGCTGGCTGCTTCCTGTAGCTCTCTGCTTAGGTTCTGCTCTGCTCTGCCTGCCTTTCTTCCCTTGGCCACAGGACTTCCCCCTCACCCAGCCTGGCTGGGGGTGAGGGGTAGGGAAACATAATACAGTTTTTTGTTCTGGGGAACTTTTCTGCTTGCCTATGCTTTATAGGTTGGGGAAGGCCTCTTCATTACTCATTCCTCCTCCCAATTTCTTAAAGTTCTATCTTGGAGTGTTTGTGGCTTTACCTCAGCCTTTCCTTGGAAGCCTCAGTTAACTACTCTCCACAAGCTTGCAGTTTTACTTCTGCAAGCCTCTGTTTAACTCACCTCCATGTCTTGCAGCTCTACTCTGGTCTTTCCCAAAACTTACATTTTTTAAAAAAGAAACCCCATAGTTTGTGATTTCTCCCTAAATAAAGCTGATGATTCACAATTTATCCTTCTTGAGTCCATCTTTATTAATTCTTTATTAAGGGCAGGACAGAGCCCAAACTTGGGATTCATAAATCTGAGGGACCCCTCCTAAACCCCCAAATCCTGCATCAGTAGCAGTCAGCTTCTCATTGCTGGAACAAAACACCTGACCAGGAGCAGATTATGAAAGGAAAGGGTTTATTTTGACTTACCGTTTCAAGAAGAGTTTCATCATGGCGGGAAAAGCATGGCAGAGCAACCAAGTGTCATATCTTGTCACAGCAGCAGGGAAGAAGCAGCAAGAGTCAGCTCCTATGAATACCCATGGGACTGGACTAATAAACCTCAAGGTCACCCTCAGTGACACACCTCCTAAAGCAAGACTCCACCTCCCAAAGGTCCCAAAACTTTCCCAAATCGCCCCAGCTGTCAACTAAGTATTCAGAACCCAAGAGTCCATGAGGGACATTTCATTCAAACCACCTCCAGCACTAATGCCATTTGTGAGGACTCTGCCGTCAGGATATGATCCCTTTCTGAAGACCCTACCTCATAAGACTTGAACATCAGGCAGCAGGTGTCAACGTGTGACTAGTGAGAGTGCCACAAACATTCAGATCACAACAAAAATGCATAGAGGAAAAAATTCCAAAGTACATGGCAGGCCATCTGAACTAGGCCCTATCCAGCTAGAAGGTTCTTTTAAAAACTGCTTTCCAGGGCTGAAGAGATGGCTCAGTGGGCTTGTCTGCAACGCCCAAGGACCTGGGTTTAATTCCCCAGCACCCACATAAAGCCAGATGCACAAGGTGTTACATGCATCTGGAGTTCGTTTGCAGTGGCTAGAAGCCCTGGCATGCCCATTCTCTCTCTCCTCTCTCTCTCTCTCTCTCTCTCTCTCTCTCTCTCTCTCATAAATAAATAAATTAAATATTTTTAAAAAATCTTTAACAAAATCCGCTTTCCATTGGGACAAAAGGTCTCAACTCTGCCTAGGATGGCTTCCTTCAGTCACAAATTAGAATGATCCACACTCCTGTTGCCCCTCCCACAATGCACCAGGGCTTGGTTTGTGTGACCAGTAGCATATGACAGAAATAGTCAAATTGGATAAGCTACCCTGTGAGGAGGCCCACATGGCAAAGGATCAAGAAGTCTCCAGTCAACGACCAGAAACCTCAAAAGAGCCCAGGCTGCCAACAGTCATGTAAATGAACTTGGAGAGAATTTGTCCTTGGCTGAGCCTTGATTGAAGGCCCAACCAACACTTTCTCCGCTCATGAGAAGCCCTTAACCACAACCACAAATGAATCACTTCTGGATCTACAGGCTTCACCCAGTTTCTGAGCACAGTGCACCAGTTCCTGATGCTGTCTGAGATGGACAGTTCAGGATTGCCTGTGCCCCCCTTACAGATGTTCAAAATAGTTAGCTTGAAAGAAAACTATCCCTGGTCAAAATGTCATACACAAAGTCACAGAAGTTTTAAACATTGCGATAGACCAGAACTATAGATAATTTGATATAATTAGAGGGAAAAACATATCTCGAAGTTTGGAAATGAGGCAATTAGTGAAGTTACTAGGGCAAAATCCGAAAGCATTTATGAATCATAAAATAAAATCCTTAGAGTTTTTGTTTTGTTTTGTTTTTGTGTGTGGATGTTTGTTTTTGCTTGTTTGTTTGTTTTTGAGACAGGGTCTTGCTATGCAGCTCTTCCTGACCTGAACGTCTGGCCATCCTTCTGCCCTGCCTCCCATGCTGGAAACACATGTGTGAACTGCCGGGTTAAGCATTAGGTTTTAAGTTGGCAATTAGAAATCCATGATTAACCATTGAAAACCTTTTCAGCATACTCCTTCCTTCATTTAACAACACATCTGAGAACAAAAGACACAATGGAAGTCATCCCTTTGGGAGCCTTGCAAGGAACAAGAGGGACTTCAGGGGAGGGTGATGGAGGGTTTCCCAGATGAGTTCCAAAGTCCCCATTCTCTTCACTAGCCTCACCTGCTTCTTCATTTGCCAAAGACACTTAAAATATTTCCATTTCTAAATGCAAAGCTTTTCCATAGAGACCTTACAAGAACTGCATGGAGAACTTCTTCACAAATAAAGATTTCAGTGCAAAATTTTCAAATAAGGGGAGTCACAACAAACAGATTATAATGTAATTTGCAAAGACGCAAAGTATGGCTCCAGAGGCAGAGAGTGGGGATGCCTTTGACGGTCTATCAAGGCTCTTGGATAATTGTTCCATTAGTGAAATGTTCATTAGTTACAGGTCAGCATTTAGAATGCATGGCGTAAAATTCCATTCCTGCTTCATCACTCAATATAAGACCTACTATTGCAAATAGTCAGAGTTCTTAAAAAAGGATAGGTATTCTCTGTAAGGTGTTGTTTGCAATGCATCTAAAGGTTTTTGGGACATTCCTCTGTATCCATCCTTACTTTATCTGCTTAATTCATACATTTATTCATTTAGTTAATTATTTATTGGGGGCACTGCCACTTTGTGTGTGTGAAGGTCAGAGGACAACTTGAAGTTCTGGGTTCCACCTTCCTTGTGACAGGCTCTTGTGCCCCAATAGAGAAAAGCCCAATGACAAATGAACATCAGACTAACTGGCCCTCCTGGCTCTGTCTTCCAATATCTTGGGTGCAGTGGGATCACAGATGCATGCCCTACTTTGCGTCTGGCTTTACCAGCTAAACCCCAGCCAGCAGGCTTTGCAAGCAAGTGCCTTTAACTGCTGAGCCACCTTCCCAGCCCCTTGATCCACCCATTTCTAAAAATCTCTTAAAAATCTGAACTTTAAAAATTCCATTTCTACAATACCCAACGGTGTGTGCCTCAAACAAGGGTATTCCAGGCCTATCCCCTTTACGCTCCTTTCTCTTGTTAATTGTCAGAATTGAGAGAGTCTGTGGTCCACACGAGCACAGATAGAGAAGGTGAGGTCCAGACAGGGGACGAAGCCACTCCAAGTCAGCAAGGCCAGCTGCAGCAGAGCCTGCAAAGCTCGTGACTCCGGGTTCCATTCCAGTGCCTTCTGCACTTCTCATTAATGCCACCACCCTTGGCCATGCTTCTGCTGCAAAAGCAACCTGCAAAGCAAAAGCCCAGAGCATAGCAGAGACTGTCACTTCGCTGAAGCAGCAACGGCTCATTCGGCAGCCATCCAAGGTCCCCTTAAAGCTGTTTTCCTGAACTCAATTAGTCAGAGCACTGGGAGAAGACCAGGCTAAGGAATTCTCTGGGGTCTCATCTGTTAACTGAAGCATTGTCAGATTTTCCATAGTATGACAATAGATCAAAGAGTTTTACCTCTCTCTCTCTCTCTCTCTCTCTCTCTCTCTCTCTCTCTCTCTCTCTCTCTCTCTCTCTCTCTCTCTCTTCATTTCAAGGCAACATTAGGCCAAACTACAAGTAAAAAACAGTACTACAATCTATTTTGTTTGTTGTTGTTGTTTTGTTTTTTGAGGTAAGGTCTCACTCTGGCCTAGGCTGACCTGGAATTCACTATGTAGTCTCAGGCTGGCCTTGAACTCAAGACGATCCTCCAACCTCTGTTTCCCGAGTGCTGGGATTAAAGGTGTGTGTCACCAAGCCTGGTAACAGTACAATCTATTTTAAAATGGAACTAATACTGTCCAAAGGCAACAGATAGGCCTCATCCCTTTAGATGAGTTTGAAGCTGCCAGGGGATGGTGTGAGCTTGGCATGTTTGCAGGCTGGCTCTCCCTACCCTGTTTCAACCCCCTGATGCTTAAATGCAAGCAGGTCTCAGGTCTTTTGGGCACTGGACACATCAGTGACTGGCAAATTAACAGCCTGTGTCTATGTTGACATTCGTGTTCCTGACTTAATGGTTAAATTATTTAATGAGAAGCCTCTGTCTTCGTGATAAAGAAGGAGATGTCAAAAGCATATTGGACTGGGCAGTGTGATAGACAGATGGTAAGGGATGGGTTCTTCATTCCCAGGATCAAGTGTACATTTCATTCATTGTACTCACTTCATAAATGCTCGATTTTGAGTACCTACTATGATTCATATATGGTTTAGATGCATCCCCCCCCCAAAAAAAGATTTATGTACTAAAAACTTAATCCTCAGCACAATGCTTTGAAGAGGTAATGGTGGCACACACCTTTCATCTCAGCACAAGGGAGGCTGAGGTAGAAAGATCACCACTAGTTCAAGTTCAAAGCTAGCTTGAGCTACAGCGTGAGTTCCAAGTCATCCTGGATTCGAGTGAGACCCTGCTTCAAAAAATAAAAATAAAACAGCTGTAGGGAAGGTTTTGCAGGACTAGGAAGATGGCCAAAGGCACTTGCAAAGCTTTCTGACCTGGGTTCAAATCCTAAGCCACCACGTAAACCGGATGCAAAGAGCAGAGCCTGGTGGCAGGTCACTAGGTGTGTCAGAGGCAGGAATGTCCTTCTCAGGAATCTGGAGAGTTCCTGGGAGAGTGAGCTACTGTGTTGATAAATAAACAAAAGCCAATCCTGGCACCTGATTCTCTCTGGCTTTCTGTCTCCCCTGTGATCTCTTCCTCTCAGACCCTTCCTGCCAAGATGCCATCTTCCATATTGTATGTAACTAGAAGGCCCTCAACGAAGCCAAGCGGATGCTGGTACCATGCTCTTGGTCCCCCAAGCCTGTAAGCTAAGTAAAGCTCTTTGAAAAAGCATCTTCTTGACCTTGCAGTGACTACCTTAACCCCACTGAGGAGGGCTTTCAAGGCATCGGGAGCTGGAGTGAGAGAAGGTAATATAAAATAAAAATTAATATAAAATATTTTAACCACCGAGCATAGTGGCACATGTCTTTAATCCCAGCACTCTGGAGGCAGAGGTAAGAGGATTGCCGTGAGTTATATATATATATATATTAAAAACATTGCCTTTATATACTATCTAATGTCCAATATTTTGTTACAGCAAATAAAATTGGTAACAAGCCGATATAGTACCTACAATGTAAGTGCCTGGCTGAAATGCATACCTCTCGCTCAAAAAGGGCTCAAGTTCAGTGAGCGAGTGCCATGAACCCGTTTGCAGTGACCGGCCAATGACATGAGGGCCTGAGTCTCTCTGAGCTGCATTAAGAGAAATGAGTAAAGTATCCTTTGGGTTGAAAACAGGAATATCAACCTAAGCGTAAATCTATGGATCTGCTGACTACTGGTGGATATTACAACCAAGTAATAAAAGAAAAATAAGTTGAATTGGGGCGAATTTCCAAAATGGAATTTGGACAGACACCAGGACCATCAGTGGACAGAGACGTGGCTGACAGCAGAGATCTGTTAGAATCCTGGCTGTCTCTTACCAGCCTGGCCTTAGGATGTGTCGTTCATCCATGTGCTCCATTGTTGTGAAGTCTAAGTGAACTGATTTATAAAGAAGCATTGGAGGGGGACAGGGAGTAAAACGAGTGGGAAAACTTGTCCCTCCCAGAGGCTAAAATGTCACTGAAAAACTGCTTCCTGTTATAAGTAGACTTGCTCTTTCCAGAAAGTTCCCCATTTTGGGATCTGAGCCACATTGGAACTGAGTCTCAGTCTCATACTTTAAAAGTTTCCTTTTTTTTTAATTAAAGAGAAGCTCTAACAAAGACAAGGCATTTGTTACACAGCTCAGCGAGTCATATTATCAACTGAGAATTAGAGGTGGAGCAATGGTCCAGTGGTTAGCAGTGCTTGCAGCTGAAGCCCAAGGGTCTGGGAGGGCCTGAGACCAGACTACTGGAGTTCCCCCAGCACCCATGGAAAACAGCTGGGTGTGGTCCTGTACATCTGTAACACCACAATGCCACACACACACACACACACACACACACACACACACACACACACACACTACAATACCATATACATATACACATACACCAC
>PVHP010001683.1:0-59516 GCA_004024765.1 Zapus hudsonius | reverse complement strand
TAAGCATTTCAAATATGAGCCTTGAGCCCTCTTCTCCTTCCCTTCCTCATTTCCCTGAGACAGTCTCTCCATGAACCTGGAGCTCGCCGTGCTGTAGTTGGACTGACTGACCATGGAGGCCCAGCAGTCCTCCTGCCTCCGCCTCCTGCAGCACCAAGGTTCCAGGCACAATGGCACGCCTGGCTTTGGCTGAGAGGGCTGGGGATCCAGCTGGGTCCTCGGGTGGCACAGCAAGAACTCACCCAAAGGCATCTCCCAGCCCTGCACATCTCTCTACCTGAGATGCCTGCCGCATGCCTAGAATAGAATCACACGTGCAGCAGGGACTCAGATATCTCATATATAAATGACTCCTGCTATTTGGGGACCATGTCTTTCGTTTTCTCTCTCTCTTTGTAAAGAGAGAGAGAGAGAGAGAGAGAGAGAGAGAGAGAGAGAGAGAGAGACAGAGAGACAGAGAGACAGAGAGACAGAGAGACAGAGAGAATGGGCATGCCAGGGCCTCTAGCTACTGCAAATGAACTCCAGATACATGCATACTTTGTACATCTGGCTTTACGTGAGTACTGGGGAATCAAGCCCTGGTCATTAGGCTTTGCAGGCAAGTGCCTTAACTGCTGAGCCATCTCTCTGGCCCCTCTCTGACTTTTTTTAGTGGTGCTTTTACATGTACTAAGAAAGATCTGTACCACTCCACTACGTCTAAGACCAGGTTTTCTTGATACTATAGATAAAGCTATGGACTACATTGATACATATCTACAAGTGTATATATTTGTATATAAATCCATATAGAAGGAAAAAGGCCCAACAGGACCACAGCTGAGGTTGTAGGCAGCACTGGATAAGATGCTAAGTCCAGTTCCATCCATGCATTATTGTCTTTGGGCTGCACAAAAAGCTACAGGTTTTATCATGTAACTTCTACAACGATTTATTTCAGAGTTCAAAATTATACATTATGTACACCTAGTATATGTCATAGCTACTTCTAGTCCAAAGGCCACCAGGATATCTAAATAAAATCCATCACAGACCAAGTGTCCCCTATGTCTCATATACAGTGGCACAGGCACAGGAAAAAGGTCAAGCATAATTGTACCAGACTTCTCCTCTGGCCATCACCATGGTGCACCCTACTGCTCACGCTCTCCTTGGCAAACCATTCTCTCCCAATGTCCTGAAGCCCCACTGCTAGCAAAGAACAAATCACATGAGGCCACTTCTCCTCCTAAAGAATTCAAGGTGACAAAATGCACCCTCGTGTCAACATGCTGAAATTGCAGGAGCAGATCTTTAAAGATTCCTTTAAGACTCAATTTGCATAACAAAGACAGCTTTGTAATTTCACAAAGAATAAACTTTGACTGACACTAATGCAAATGAGAAAATGTAATGACTTTTAAAAAAATCTAAATAAGAGCATAAAAGGGGGAAAATCTAGTCTCAGTAAAATTAGCAGTAGAAATTTTCACAAAATTGAGGTTCATTGTTAGAGTGTGAAAAATTGTGCCCTTCTGCTTTGGCAAACACGGGTCCAGATATGTGATCAAACCCTGAAATAATGACTCAAACAATTGCATTGACCAGGCTACTGGCACTTTTGATGTAAGGAAAAGACCCAAAATTAAAGTGATAGTGATGCATGTAAGAGTTTTATTCTTTTACCATGGGGAAAAAAAAAAAACAAGATATAGATATTTGTTAACATTAAGCAATTACTGTTCATTTTCCTGGATATGCTAATAGTTGTTGTGTTTTATTCCAAGTGCTGACGTCTTGATTGGGTGCAGAGCAGGGGTGAACAAGTGAGCATGTGGTTTCCTTGATTCATGGTAAGAGATCATTTCCCAGATCCAAGTAATACACCTGTTATACCCTCAAGTCTTTGATCCACCCTACAAAATCAAGGAAAGAGAAAGCCCATCCTTAAAGACCATGATCCAGATGACGTAGGAGTAACTTCAACTTCCTTTTTATTGCTCAATATTTTAGGCACATGGTCACACCTAAAGATAGTTTGGGAAATGTAGTCTTTAAATAGGTGGCCACATATCCAAGTTAAAAAAAAAATCTATTCATGTGATATTCTCCTTGTGAGAATTAAAAGACTCCTCATGGTCTAATTGTTATTTTTATTCTTTCCTTTAATCTACTCAAGATCCTTTTAAGCAAGTAGGAAGGAAGACTAGGGTTCCATCACATGTAAAGCAAAGACGACAGCCAATCAACACAGCATGTGGAGTTTTTTCTATAAAGGCTGTTCTTAGGACAATTGGCAAAATTTGAGTCTGACTTATGGGTCAAATAATTATGTTATGTTAGTATTGATTATTTTTGTCTTTTGGGTAATTATACCATGGTTGTATGGTAGAATGTCCTTAGTCTTAGGAAATACACCCTCCCTGAAAAGAATTTTAAGTACAGAGTCATCATGTCTGCAACTTTACTTAAGCAGTCAAAGAGAGAACAAAAGTAGTGAAATGCTAACACTTGGAAAGTCTGGATGAAAGATATAGGAAAAGACTTGGTGCTATTCTTACAACTTCACTGCAACTCTGAGGTGATGTCAAAATAAAAAGTTAAAAACAGTACTACCTTAGTTCTGGCTTAAATTAACATTAAGTTTTTTCAAATGTGGTTCATTTACAGTTTAGTCATTATGTAATACCTTAGTTGAACTGAAAATTTCAGAAAATTTACTTGCCTTCTGGATTGAGTTAGGCGTCCTCCATAAATTCATATGTTCTAAATCCTAGGTACCCACATGCCAACAATTTGGGGATTTGAGCCTTGCTAGAAGAGGTGTTGTTGGGAGTGGGCTTAGGGGTGTTCTAGCCAGCTTCCCCTTGCCAATATGCAGCACACTCTCCTGCTGCTGTTGTCCACCTGATGTTGGCCAGGAGGTGATGTCCAGCCTCAGCTCGTGCCACATTTGCCCCCATCATCATGGAGTTCCCCCTTGAGTTTATAAGCCAAAATAAGCCCTTTCCTCCAACAAAGTGCTTTTGGTCCAGTGTTTTATGACAGCAATGAGAAGGTAACTGCAGTAGCAAAATTGGTACCAGGAATGGGGTTGTTGCTATTAGAAACCTGACTGTGTAGCATTTAGCCTCTTGGAACTGATTTTCAGGAGGAATGTGGAAGGATTTGAATCCTTGGTCTAAGAGATGCCTTGTAGTACTGAAGGCAGAGTTGGACCATTCTGGTCAGAGTTGAAAGACTTGAATGAGTAAGAACTATGGACAGTAAGGTTTGGCTTATGAGGAGAAGAAAAAACTTTGTTGGTACTGGTTTAGAAGTAGTTTATGTAAAAGGTTTGCTGCATTCTGCCTGCCTGTGTAGTAAGAACTTGTGTGGGGTTGTGTTGCATAAAAATGTGTTGGTGTAATGGTAAAAGAAGGATATGGCATAGAAAAAAAAGTCTAAGGCTGGAAACAGCACCCCTTCAGCTACAACTGCTCAAGAGATCACCACCATTGAGATTATGCCAGCTGTTTTGCATTTGGGCAGTAGAAAGATTGTGGACCCTTTTGAAGGTAGGGGGGCTGAATGAGTGTCCTGGTCTTGAAGTCAGCTTATGTTCCCCCCTGGATTAACACATTGGTAGCCCACCTGGTATGATAGAGTATAATAAATGCAGGAAAGAGAAGGTCATTGGATTCTGCAATGTGCTTTTGTTTTTGGAAATGACCATGGGCAATGTGAAGCAGGGTTGTTGAAAGACCCTGAATGGAGACCTGATGGAGCCCTGAGGATGAACCACGGGTTGCAGTAGAGACCCTAGGAGTTTTGAAATGCAAGGACTGTGAGACAGTCAACAAGAAGAGCTGCCATTTTAGGATGCATTACTTTCCAGGCTGTGAGCAATCCAGTTGGATGGGTAGAATTGGAACTCCTGGCTTTATTAGAGTTGTTGGTCTTGGAGCTACAGGATTTGATGTTTGCCCTGTTTGTGTTAGATTTTGTATTGGTTCAGTCTTTTCTTTCTATGCCCAGTGACATCTTCGCAGTGTGAATGTTTGTGTCATTATGTTATTTTGGTTTATAGGCTAATAGTTAAAAGTCCTTGAACTATTGGGATATTTGAACAGTATTAGGATTGAATAAACAATGGGACTTCTAAAGTTAGACTAACTGTATTGCATTCAGATCAAGGATGATCATCAGTTAATGGGAACCAGGGGTGGAATGTGGTGATTTGCATTAAGTGTTCCTCATAAATTCATGGTTTTGAATGCTAGGTACCTAGCTGTTGGCAATTTAGGAAGTGGAGCCTTGCAGGAGAAGGTGTGTTGTTGGAGGCAGGCTTATTATTGCTGGCTTCCTGTTGCCAGTGTTCAGCACACTCAATTGCTGCTGTTGTCCACCTAACATTGGCCAGGACCGGGAGCAGGTGCAGGCACTCTTTCCCAGCTCTTCACTCTGACATTTGAGAGAGAGCCCAGGATTCCTTCATGTGCTTACCCAGGATTCCTGTGTGTGCTTGTTCAGGATCCCTGTGTGTGCTTACCCAGGATCCCTGCTTGTACAGGATCCCTGCGTGTGTTTATTCAGGATACCTGCATGTGCTTGTTCAGGATTACCTGTGTGTGCTTGTTCAGGATCCCTGCATGTGCTTGTACAGGATTCTTGCCTGTGCTTGCCCAGACTCATATTCCCATGGCATGAACACTCTGTACACTTCCTTTATGAGAAAACCTGGAAACCCCAGGTCCTCCCTGTTCTTAAACCAAATTCAGTATCAGTTAGGGCTTCTTTTCCCACCAAAGCAAAGCTACTCTGATGCTCCAGTGTCTGTGAACAACACCTTCACCTACAGCATCCAGCACACAGAAAATCTCTCCTTTCCAAACAAATGCTATCCAAAGAGGAAGAACCCTGAACCACTTTATGCCATTGTAATTGCATCCTCAGCCTTGTATCAGTCACAAGCCACTCACCTGCAGACTCTTCCCTGTCCTTACGGTGACACTCACCTTTAGTGTAAGGTGGACACACATTTATCCATGGTCACTGTGTTTTCATCCATTGCAACCACAGAGTTGCCATGTAGATGCTTAGATCACCACATCTTCTCCCAAGCTCCCACTTTCACTCAAGTGGTTCAACAACTCTTTTTAAAATTTTCCACTCTTCAAAGCCAGGGCCATGGACCATCAGTGTGAATTCTGTGGGAATGGGAACCACCATTGAGCTGCCCTGTCTTCTGACCTGAAAATAGGGAGCAAACCCACACCCTGGCAGTCCACTAGGTTTGTCGGCAAGGAGTTCCTTCCCTGCTGATGGGGGAAGCCCATGGGGAGGGCAGAGGAGGACTCTTTCCATCTTTGTGCATAGCTTTATTCCTAAGGGAAAGGGAACTTCTTAAGTTCTTTGAATTCATTCAGCTAATAATAACGCCCTAAATGCTGCAGACAAATCCACAGCTTAGCCTCTGAATTTGAAAAACATGGATTCCCAAACACTCCTGCAAATTGTGATTTTTTTTTTCTTTAGTGATACAGATGTTCAAATTCTTTAAATGTTGGCTTATTGAGTTGTTTGCCTGCTTGGTTGGTTTTTCATGCAGAAATGCTTCACTGGTGAGTAAAGAATATTTCCTCCTCAGCTGTCTCCTAAGAGTGACAAGCAACTGGGTAGGTTGAAACAATAGTCAACACCATCACAGACTATAATCTGGAAAATGCCAAATCATGCTGAAAGAACAAAGGAAATGTTGCTTGTTCTGACCTGAAGAGGGATCCTTTCTTCTGGTTTAAAATCTGCTCCAATTGAATTCACTATTCCTATGCTGTCTTACAAGAGCCATTCGGAAGCAGTGACTTGGATTCCACTGAGCGTTTCCCAAGCCAACACTGGAAGCCTGGCTTGCTTTAACTAGACAGACCTCCCCAAGGTGCTCTGACCAGAAGTGACAGTGTATTTAGGGTGTGGCATTTTCTTTTGCCTCTAATTTGCCTGTGGGCCTGCAGGTGGCCCCTTTCCCTGTAGGACCTCAGATCTGATGAAGAAAACAAAGCCTTCTTGGCAGAAAGCGTGTGTTCCATTTCCTGACCACGGCAGCTGGAAGCTCTGCTGGTCTGACTCACTCGGAGCCTCCACTGAGCAGATCTCTTCCCTCCACTGGTAGTAAATTTGTTGAAAATGAGGAGAATTACAGGAACACTTACAACACTTCAGTTCCTTAAATCAACAAAGACAGAGAATTACTCTTAGTTCTAATCTTAAAGCTTTTTCTTCTCACTGAAAACTGGCCTATTTCTAATTCTCCTTCTGCCTTCGAAAGGGCATCATCTCTGCACTCCCAGCCTGCAGAGGTGAAGAAGGGCTCAGAAAGACCACAGCATTCTGGATTACCTAGCTTCTATTTTTAGTAGCCTCCCAGGGATGGGGAAGGGGGGCAATGAGGAATTGGGGATAACAACTCATTGTTGGCCCACTAAACAATGTAACTCATTATGGACAATAAAAAAAGAAAGACCACAGCACATTCTGAACACACTTGTGGTGGAACTGGAATGCTGTCGTTTACATGGAGAACCCTTGTTGGTGAGGCTATGGCTTGCCTGGCTTTCAGTCAGGTGGTTTTCTTTGCATCCTAGGAAACTGAAAAACTTTGCAACTACTGTTCCTGAGGTACTATGCTTTTTTACATTGGATTTTATTTACTTATTTGCAAGCAGAAGGAGAGCAAGAGAGACAGTCAGAGAGAATGGACATGCCAGGGCCTCTAGCCACTGTAAATGTACTCCAGATGCATGTACCACTTTGAGCATCTGGCTTTACATGGGAACTGGGGAATCCAACTCCAGTCATGATGCTCTGCAGACAAACATCTTAACTGCTGAACCATCTCTCCAGCCCTTATGCTTTTTATTTAGAGATTTTTTTATTTGAGAGAGAGAGAGAGAGAGAGAGAGAGAGAGAGAGAGAGAGAGAGAGAGAGAATGGGTACAATAGGATTTCTTGCCACTGCAAATGAACTCAGACTCATACACCAAATTGTGCATTTGGCTATATGTGAGTACTGGGGAATCAAACCAAGGCTTTCAGCCTGTGCAAGCAAGCACTGAACCATCTCCCCTGTCCAGGCCTATACTTTGTCATGGTTTATATTGATTGTCAACTAGAAAGAGCCTAGAATCACCTGGGAGGGATTACTGAGACCAGGTTAGCCTCCTCTGTGCATGTCTGTGGAGGATCATCTCAATTTGGTTAAAATGGGAAAACCCACCTTAACTGTGGGTGGTACCATTCCATGGGCTGGGATCCTAGACCGGATGAAAAGGAGAGAGCTGCTGGGTTCTTAGCATTCATCACTCTCTCGACTTCCCTGCTGACATGATGCCAGATTTCTGCCATACTTTCTCCACCATGAAGTTAATAAAAAAGGTGAATAGGGAATAATTCCCATTACCAACTTTGAGCCACTGACCTTAGATGCCACACACTTCCCCCGCTCCACGAAACCTTAACACATGTAGGTGCTGAAAGAATGCTCATCCTCACATCGGGGTCCTCTTCTTTTACATGTCTACAGCAGCTCTCTCTGTTTCATCCGGTCTAGGATCCCAGCCCATGGGGTACCACTCACAGTTAAGGTGGGTCTTCCCACTTTAACTAACCAAGTCAAGATGACAATCAATATAAACCATGACAAAGTATAGGCCTGGGCAGGGGAGATGGCTCAGTGCTTGCTTGCAAAGGCTGCAAGCCTTGGTTTGATTCCCCAGTACCCACATAAAGCCAAATGCACAATGTCATGTTTTGTCTATTCTTATTCTGCTAAATTCTCTCCTTTTTTGAATTTTTTCTTTAATACCTAGACAAGGCTCTGGGCGTCTGTCTTCAGTGGTTGCTGTGCGTCACACCACTGGGACTAGCATTTCTGACCTTCAGAGGGTACCGGAAATGGTTTTCAAAGAACCATGCTGGTCACAACCTGATTGGTGGCCCAGCTCTCTTCACTGTCACATCAGCTGTGCAGGGTCTGAGGGAAAAACTCTTCATATGTGATAGGTTGACATTTAAAAAAATATATTATCAAGGCAAAAGTAAAGTAATTTTGGTGCTTTTGAAATAAGCCACCATTATCTCATCCTTTATTTTCCTACAGAATGCATGAGCAGTAAGCCTGAACTGACCCAACTGGCTTTTGGTTACACTCCCAACACTTACTTAGAATGTGACCTTGGACAAGAGAATCTGAGGACTCTCGTCCACTTAAAATACATACAAAAATACTTAAGTCTTCCCTGGTATGGGGGCTCTTGCCTATAATCCCAGCACTTGGGAGGCAGAAGCAGGCAGATTGCCATAAGTTTGAGGTCAGCCTTGTCTCCATAGTAAGTTCAGGCCAGCCTGGGCTACAGAGTGAGACCTCATCTCAAGAAAACAACAATAACTAAAAGCCTAAGTATATCCCACAGGTTGTAATGATGGTCCAGTGAGATATATATTCTATAGAGAATATAGAAAAGTGTTCAGAAAATATATGTAAAATATTTACAAATATAAAATGATGCTATCATTTATAACATACCTTACGCTAACTTGGAAAGCATAAAGCAGAGAAAGGCTGGATATCTAGTTCCACGTCCATGCTCATTACTGATCTCCTCAACAGTTTTGGTAAACAATGACCCACTCAGCTCCTCAGTTTCATAGTCTGTGAAATGAGAGAGTTGGACCAGATCAGCTCCAAGTTCCCTCCCAGAAAACAGTCACTGAGTCCAAGCCAAACAAAGAGACAGAATCTAATCAAAGTAAAGTGGATATGTTTCTCTAAAAGATTAAACTCTAAAATAACAAAGAAAATGAAAAACCATCAGACATAGTTTATTGATCATGACCCTCTTTCCCCAAACCCAGACGTGTCCTCATACCCCACTTTTCCATTAACAACAAATCCGTTTCAATGCATTGTTTTAAGACAAATCATTTACAGACCAAGAATCCTAGTGGCAAATAGGATTTAATTATACAAATCTGCTTACGGTCTCAAACCTACATTTATCTGTGTCCAGGGATACATGAGCACACAGGCACATGCACACATTTGAGCATGCAGGCGTGAGCACACACACACACACACACACACACACACACACACACACACACACACACTTCATCAATCCTTATAAAAGCCAACCCTCATTAATCTAAACAAACTTGGGTGTTTTGGCGTATGGAAAGCAATGTCTCTCATACTTCTCATACTAATAAAACCTTTTGGACAGATAAGAAAATGAATTCTAGAAAGGCTGTGGCTCTCTAGTGACCCAGAAGGCAGGAAACCTGACCTGACTATAGCTTGTGTTCACTCTGAGATCTTTGTGGCCTTGACACCAGAATCTATCTTAATGTCCAACTTCACCCATCATTGTCCTTTCCAAATGGAACAGTTCTTCAGCCATTTTGCTGTGCTTAGCAGATGCTCTGTACATTCTCTCTGCCTTGAAATGTTTCTTAAAGCTGGTGTGGTGGTTTCCACCAGCACTCAGGAGGCAGAAACATAAGAACCTTGAATTCAAGGCCAGCCTAGGCTATACAATGAGGCTCTGTCACATGCAAAATATCTTTCTTGTGCCATTTTTGTTACTTGAGATTGATAGCTGTTTTATACTTTCACATGTAAAAACCATGTTCTATGTAACAGTCATTTGCTCACAAGTCTGTTTAAGTTCTTTTTTAATTAAGCTGTAGACATAAATTCAACCTTCAGCTTGTTATTTTAATAATAATTGTAACAATTAACCCATAAGTGTTTTATCACTAACAATTATTAAATAATAACTTGTGTGTTCATTAACATAACAAGTCTCATTAATTGCATGCTGTCTCACGATGAGATTAGCCTATGAAGATCAAACAGAAAACACAGGGCAAAGGCAGAATCTCAGGATCTCCTTAGAGATGTCTGGGAAAATTTTCAAAATTTTAGGCTTCCCACAGTGGGGATAGGATTTTGAGGAGCAAGGAAGCTACAGTGTGAAACTACAGCCTAACAACATCAATTACAACCACAAATATACTTTTTAAAAGGTTAATATGTGTAGAAAAATAATACTAAGTAAACATTTTAGGAATTATCACAGAGCTTTGTTTTTTTAATATTTCTTTATTGTCCATAATTAGATATACTGAGTGAGCAAATAATGTGTTGGTATCCCCAATTCCCTGATTTCCCTTTTCCCTGTCCCCAGTCAGCTGGGTATCCTCCTCTGTGGGCAGTCTGGATCAGTCCATGGGGTAGGGGCTATGGATATCCTAGGAGTCAGCCCGGTTCTACCTGCCTTAGTGTGATGCTACTGAGGGGGGCAATGTCTCTGGGAGTTCTCTCCCACCATGGCTCTTACAATCTTTCTGCCCCCTCTTCCACTCAGTTCCCTGAGTCATGGTGTGTGAGTATTAAGGCTGCTTTATTGTTGAGGTCTTAGGGTTCTCTGTACTTCTGCTTTAGGTTATGTTGAAATTGTTGGTGTCTGTCTCACTGGCTTATCCTGTGTTGACTGATTGGTTGTGGTTATAGGTCTCTTGCTTATCCCACCACTCTCTGCAGGATTCCATGTGGATCCTCCACTGTAGGTCTGGGGTGACTCATCTCTTGCCCAGATGTTAGCTATTGGCCTGTGGTTCATTGGTAGGGTTGGAAGAACCACAGCTCTCTCGCTGCCTTCTGAAAAATAGAAACAGAATCTCCATCGGAGAGTGAGATCAGTATAGGCTAACTGAGATACACATTTCTGAATTAGCTAGATTCTATTGTTAGTAGCCTCATTGTAAATCACTTGTAAAGTGAATTTCTCTTTGGAGGCCTAAGATTCTGGTTCCCAGTGCATTTTGCCCTGAGTCCCCAGTTCCAGTTAAGGGCTCCCCATTACTGAGTGGATTATTAAAAGCTGTTGATTGCCTCCCCCAGGCTTTGGCTCCTCCATTGCACAAGTGTTCGTTTCTTGGTTCACTGTTCTCTCCCAGTAGAAAGTATGTTCAGCCTACTCCTGGTGGCAGACTGTGTTTCATATCAGTGGTCTCTGTTTACTCCAGCTGTCATTGACCATCTTCCCCTGGCAGCTTATGCAATGCCTTCCAGCTCTGCACTAACTACCATCTGGGGCTGGTTACCATTCTGGACCTCAAAGGGTCTCTCAGTGCTGATAGATGGCTTTCTGTGGTTTCTTCAGCAATAAGATCCTACCACAGGCCTGGGATGGGTATTCAAGAATTTGACAGAATCCTATCTCGTTTTTGTTGTTCTTGTCGTTGTTTGTTTTGTTTTATTTTTTAAAATTATTTCAGTCCACCATGTTGCTCCCTTGGCTTCTGTCTGTGTTTTCTTCATTCCCTGCTTCTGGGTTCACACTGTACAGAGTGGTCCTCACATCTTAGCAAAGCAAAACTGCTGAGCAGATTCCATTTTGAAAGGACACCAATGGGTGAAGTTGGGTGCTGTGATCGATTCCTGTGTCAAGGTGCATTCTTATTCTATTCTCGGAAGGGTGGGAGGTTCAGGGTTAAGTACAGTGGGATTCTGAATATGCTTCTCAGCACCTCTACTAGTTTTCAAGAGAGGTGGCCTTTCCTCAGGACACTCAGTGTCAGTTTCAAGCACCTCAGCCTGTCTTTCGGAGCTCTCCACTCCAAAGCTATCTAGCACCTGCCGTCAAACAGAGGGTTGAGATAACACTTCATAATTTTAACTATTTTTGTGTTTCTAGAAGTTCTACCTCATTCTTTCCCAAATATGTTGGTCATTTAAACAAGTGCCTTTAGCCTCTGAGCCATCTCCCTGTGGATCATGTTAAATAGACTCTTGCTTATTCCTCATGCTTTTGATTCATTCTTCTATTTCCCTACTCTGTATCCAGTAGTTCCTTTATCTGAAGTTCTTTTAAAATATTTATTTATTCAACCAACTCAGGATAAGCCAAGTGTGTTTGTGTTTTCCAGGATGCAACAAGAGAGCTGTGGCCCATCTAACCCTACCAACCAACCGTAGGCCGATGGCTGAGATCCTGGCAAGAGAGGAGCCACCACAGTCATATCAGGGAGGATCCATAGGGAACCCAGCAGACAATGACAGATGAACAAGGGACCTATAACCACAGCCATTCAATCAACATAGGATAGGCCAATGAGACAGAAACCAAGGATTTTCGACACAAGGACCCCTAAACTCGCAACATTAAAGCAGCCTTATTACTCACCCACCACGACTCAGGGAACTGAACAGTAGAGGGGGCGGAAAGATTGTGAGAGCCGTGGTGGGGGAGACTGTCCAGAGGCATGGCACCCATCAGTAACAACACACTTGGGCCAGGAAGACCGGGCTGAGTACTAGGATATATAGGATCCCTTGCCACAAGGACTAATACAGACATCCCACGGAGGAGGATATCCAACTGATCAGGGATGGAGGGGGGGGGGAATTGGGGAATTCGGGATAACAACGCATTGTTTGCTCACTAAATAATGTAACTCATTATGGACAATAAATAAATATTTTAAAAAATATTTATTTATGTCCAAGGAAAGAGAGAGAGAGAGAGAGAGAGAGAGAGAGAGAGATTGAGAGAGAGAGAGAGAATGGGCACCCAGGGCTTCTAGCCACTGTAAAAGAACTCCAGATGCATACACCACTTTATGCATCTGTCTTTACTGGGAAATCACATGGTTTTGCAAGCAAGTGCCTTAACCACTGAGCCATCTCTCCAGCCCACTCTTAATTTCTTACAGGACTACTTCTGCTAGTGCCTCATACACCTCACTATTTGTGTGTTTATCTGTGTGGGAGGTGACAACCATGGGAATGCCATGTGCTGGGTTGTTTCCTAACAGGAAAAATGGCTATTTCCTGTTTCCAGGTATTAGGTGACAAGCGCCACCAACAGGAAACTTCATATCCTTCCATATCATGGGAATCCAGGCGCCCCATCTGGAGAGGTCTGTTTTGTATTGTGAGTTCTCAGGGGAGAATCTTTTCTTTATTCAAACAAAAGACTGAGGTAGGACATTTCTCTGCATTCTCTCTTTTTGTGACTGTAGATGTTAGGTCACACTTTCAGTGAAGATGTGATCTTCTGGAGTTCTGATATTAGTGTATGTGGCGTGTGCCATTAGAACCCAACTCTTTGCTTTGCACTGACCCCAGGCTTTGACTCCTGTTTTCCAAAGGGCTCACCAAGATCAGAAGACTCCATGAGGCCAGTTGCCAGCTTCGCCACACTCTTAGCCCTCTAGGTTTGTCTTTTTACTGTGTTCAAAGCCCCCCGAAAATTACCTTTACTTTCTTTTCAATATAGTCATGCATTGAAGACGTTGGTTTTTGGTTTTTTGTTTGTCTTCTAGGTTATTTTTGTTTTGACAATTTCTTTTTTAAAAAATATCTTATTATTTATTCTGGATATAGAATGAATGAGAGAGACAGAGAATGTGTATGGGCACACCAGGGCCTCCTGTTGCTGCAAACAAACTCCAGAGACATGTACCACTTTGTGCATCTGGCTTTATGCAAGTACTGGGGAATCTAACCTGGGTCAGCAAGCACTTTTAATTGCTGAGCCATTTTCCCAGTTTTATATATCCAAATAAAATGGGTTTATCTAGCTCACATTCTTGGCAGTTGAGAATCCAACCAGCATGGTGCCAGCTTTGGTGAAGCACGTCTCACCATAGCAGATAGCACCATGGCTATGCATATGAAAGGAAGAGATCCCACACCAAGACAGGAAGCCAGAAGCACAAGGAAGGAGCCAATTTTGCTCTTTGGTAACAAGCCTTTGCAGAACTAATCAGGGTCCCAAGGGACTTACCTTAATCCCTTCCAAATACAGTGTCCCCAGGACACAAAGACTTCCATCTAGGGCCCACCTCTTAAAGGCCCCATCAATAACACACTGGGAGAAATGCCTTCACACATGAACCTTTGGGGGTCTTTAACTATGTGTGAACCATCCTCTCATGGACACCAAAACTCAGACAAAAGTTTCTAGATTCTGTTCTTGGTCTTCAAAGGAATCTCCACCCAACACAGTTGATTGTCCACAATGACCTCATTTCTCTGACTCCAAATGTAAGTCAGACATCTACCATCATGCAAAAATAAATACATGAATGAAAGGACTGAAAAATACCTTACAGCCAATAAAACAGACATATAAATTTAATATACAATAAAGAAGACATCACAAATCAAAACTAGTTTTGGAATCTGGAAATCAAAGATATATCTCACACCACACTCGCAATAAATACCAGATGCACTAAAGAGTAACATATAAAAGAATTAAGCCATAGGAAAAAACTAAAAGGCAATTGAAATGAATGTTTGTCAAACCTCTGGGGTGAAGAGGAATTTCTAAGCTTAAAAGCTTAGAAAAAGCCACAGAGTAAAGCTACATGGATTTCACTGCATAAAAGTTGTAAACCTCTGGATAATGAGATAAAGTAACTGATACAAAGTGGTAAATTGAGAAATAAATTTGCACTATTAAGGAAGTGCAGCTAGTTGACAAAACATGGAAACAAGGCTGAATAGCCATCAAGAAGTTCAAGTTGATCCACCTCGGTGAGTTTAGAATGATAAAATAAAAAGACTAACAAGTAGCGAAGCAAGGTTTTCATATGCTGCTTACATTTTGCAATCTGGGATGGCAGAAAAAAAAGTTCAAGCTGAACTTCTCTTGCTCACAGTGCAACCTTTCCAGTGCACACCCCCTCCCCCCAAAAGGGGGGGGGGAATGGAGGCAGCCTCTAAATCTAAAAGAAAGGGCTGGGTATGGAAACCACAATGTTGTCAATAACAGATCATGAGACTTTTAGGCATTCCGCTTACAAACACCATGATGTCCATGGATTAGCATTCCATTAAGTGGAAAGGGTAGGATATAAACTTTAATAAATACTAACATTACATTTGCATCAAGGTTAAATAGACCCATTCATACAGGGGAGAAAGCAAAAAGAAATGCATGAGATATCAATGTCTGTGCCCCTGGTCTAGGCTGGTTTTTCTGTATCAGGTTCTGCTTCATAAGATTGTATTATCTTATGTTGATGTTGTTTCTTAAAGTAGCTTTTTTTTTAAATATATATTTATTGTCCATAATGAGTTACATTATTTAGTGGGCAAACAATGCGTTGTTATCCCGAATTCCCCAAATCCCCCCCTCCCCATCCCTGATCAGTTGTATATCCTCCTACTTGGGCCAGGAGAACTGGGCTGAGTACTAGGATTAAAGTAGCTTTTTGGAAGGAGAAATCATCCTTTGAAAATTGGACTGTGGCAGACCGGCAGACAGGAAATGGTAATGTTTCAAATTCATATTTTAAAACTTTGCTATTGAAAATCCGGACCAAAGTGAATAGGTCACGTGGCCAAAATCCCAGAGCCCAGAGCTGAGGATGAGGCATTCTCTCCCCTGCCCTGAATGTTCTGCACACTGGTGGTATCAATCAGACGATAAAGTAAATAGCCTGTTATCACTGATCACTAAGTGGAGTCTAATTGTTTGGTTTTTAGTCTCAATTAAAATTGCAAAAAAAATGTGAAAGGCTTTTTCACAGTCGCACTGATAAATAACACTTTAAATGCACACACAGCCTTCGATTGGAAACAAACATTTCCTGAGCTTTCTGGAAATCTCTGTGTCTGCATCTGAAGAGTTTCAGACATTTCTGGCACTTAAATATATCCTTCTTGGTCTAATCTTGATGCAACGTCCCTGTTTGTCAAAGGACATTTGGATTTTAAGAGAATATACAATTCTTTAAATGACAATGACATCTGAGCAGCCAACCAGCATCTACCACCAGCCAAAAGTCTTCTGTCAGGTTCCAAAGAACAGTGCTCCTGTGAATGGAAGGAAGGAGAAACTCGAGGAGGAATTTCCAAATCACAAAATCTCTCCTAAAACATAAAACATGACCCTCTCTATTTTCACCTAACTAGTTCTACCAGAACATAGGGAAACTATCTGTCTATATACAAAGGGCAGCTTTTTTTTGTTTTTTATTTTTTATTTTTGGCAGGTCTCCCTTGGTAGCCCAGGCTGGCCTTGAACTCAGGTTCCTTCTGCGTCCACTGGGATCGGCCATCTCAAAGAGCATCATTTTTTGATAAGAAGAGGCACTCTCTAGCTTCCGGACCCTGCTGCCAATGTCACAAAGATCCTCCTTGGGATGTGTGCCTTGGAGGGGACACTATGAATACTTGGTGACAAGTCTCATATGGAGTCCCAATCAAGTCTTCCGGCAGATCCTGTTTTAAGGCTTTGCAACATGAAGGACCGTCCATTACATCTGGGCAGTTAGGCCTTCAAAATGCTCATTTCTTCTTATGAGACAATAAAATCCTTCCTGCAGCAACAGCAGGTGAGCACAGAACGCGTCTTAAATATCTGACCTGAAGTGCCAAAGATGTTTAATAATCTTTAAAGTTACCAACAATATTGTTTCCTCCCGTTACCAGGATGTTGTAAAATGTCCTAATTAGTCTTTATGATAATGCCGACACCTCCACAGCACATAAAAAGGACTTTTAATTTTTAAAGGGACAACTCTGGTTGGTTTGATTTTTATCTCTAATTGGCCTATAATGTCTATCCCTCTGGCGCTCCAGACAGGCAAACATTAATTTAACAAGGAACTCATACACCATGGGAGACCAGAGAATCGAATGTGGAAAAGAAGGCTCCTGTATTCTGGACATGTAATTGGCTCCGTTCTCTTTGACCTCCTGGAAGGTGTGAAACCAGCTTGTCTGCTGCTCCCACAGGGCACCTCTGAGACAACTGCCTCCTGAGGACCCGCTAAGGCAGGTCAACCAAGCCCCTGTTGTGACATCACCACCATCTCAGCAAGCCCTTCAGGAGAAGCCCCATGGGAGACCTAGGATGTGTGGAGGTGTGATGGAGGGAATGAGAAGCTGAGGCCAAGACACCCAAGGTTACTCCCTGCTTCTTCGCCAAGGGCTCTTGGTCTGAAACTGGCAGTTCATTACCCCCCAGCCCCATTCCTCAACAATAAAATGAAAGCATTCTCAAACATACTGTCTGTCCAACACACACCAGGATTTACTAGTGCACAGGGCTCTGCCAACAGCCTGGATGACGAGTTTGGGGCCCCTGCCAGTTGGTAATGTGGAGGCTGGCTCATGACCCTGGGAACCATCAACTCTAGCAATATCCAAGGTGACACTAAACACTGTCACAGCCCAGCTCCCTCCATACTGTCCAGGACATTCCAAACCAGCATGAAACAGGACTAAGTAAAGGATTGGAGTTGCTGCTCCCAGCCTCTGCCTAAAGAAGTAGATTTGGGATTTCAGGAGATTTGGCTCAACAGGACCAATTGTCTCGAATCTGAACGGGAAGCTATAACAGCTAATCCTGTGTCAGAGGAGTGCCACCTTTTGCCCAGAAGGAGAGAAAAGTTCTTTTCTGTGCAAAGAGAATTGCCATTTCACATTCTAACAGTGCTGGCAGGAAGATATTCTGAAGAGACACTTGCCCTTCCCTTTTGCTTTTAGAAAACAGAAATAATGGATTCCAGGAAGTTGGAATTTCCCCAAGAATCTCATGCTAGGAAAAGGGCAGAGCTGAAGTCTGGTGCCAGCCAGAGGATGAACTTGCCTTGCAAAGAGTTGAGGGCCTTGTCTGTAGGCTGGACTGGAATTGAGGCCCTGAGATGGGTGGTACCATGCCTTTATTGGGACTCTTAGTAAGTACCTTTTGCCTTCTTCTTCAATCCAAACCTCATGTCAGGACCAAAGGTGAACTTGAACTTGAACTTGGCAGGTCGCAGGACTTCTTTGTGCTTCTTCCCAAAATGGCCACATCGAATAAATTTTTCCTTTCTGCTTTTCACTTATTTCATATTTGTTTTGTTGGCCAAACCTAGCTGGACGTTAAGGCTCAAGCTCTGACCTGAACAACTCTGATAACAGTGTCATTCCTTGGGATGTGTATGAGGGTCTCGATGTGTTTGTGAGAGGTCGAGCATTCCTGTCCTGGAGACCTGGTGGAGCACCACATATTGAGCCCAGATGACTCCAGTTGCTGACTATTATGGCTGCTCCACTTCCACCCCACGCTGTCTCCAACCCCATTCTCCCAGAAAGCTGCTGGCAAAGAAAATAGGAACTGAATTGAATAACACTGCTGTTGAAAAGCCTTTTTCTTCCCAAACCAAGAAAACCATGACAATTTTTTTATTTATATTTCCAACACTTCAAGTTAGAGTCATGCACATAATAACGATGCTGGGTCTCTAACCACCCTCTCTCATAATGACACCACTGCCGGGCATCACACACAGCTCATCAGCACATACGAGGGGGGCAGGAACCAGCCCAGGAAGTTGTTGTCTTACCCACTGGCGATTCAAAGAGACCTACTGCTCGAGCTTGATGCCCTGTGGCTGAGAGAATAGTCCGCCAAGCCTGTCTCACTGAGATCTGGTAAATCAATCATGCTGTTAAACACATTAACACCACACACATACATATTTTTAACTGTGGTATCACCAAGTCTGAAACAAAACACAAATACAGTAAAGAAGTTCTGAGCCAAATTTTTACTTAAGCTTCAAGGAGGGGGGCTCCATTCAACTTTCATCTGTTCTATTCCATGGATATCCCCCACCCCTCCTTGTTCTCTTAGCCAGGTCCTAATTAACTACAAGGCAGGAGGAAGAGAGGAATACACATTAGAGTAGTGGTCAAGGCTAAAAGTTTGGTCTGTACAACTTTGGATGACACCCCAGCTTAACCTTTTCCTGCTCAAAGGTACTATTTTTCCCCCTTTCCCAGGCCATATGGTTCCCATCAATCTTAACTTTAAATTCACTTCCTTTTGTTCTGTGCAGGGTCTGCTCTAATCCCTGCTTAAAGTAGAATTGAGAATATGTTGCTTTGACTTCCCCTCAGCCACCAGGCTTGGAGAAAAACATTATTTCTTATACAGAAATGCTGATATCTTATGCTGGTAGACTCATTATAGTCTTTCATTAAATGAAATCAAATTATGAGCTATTTGTGGAAATATGTGGGAATCCTGAAACTATGAGAGACTAATTTGCATAACCATCATCATCAACTCACCTTTAAGTCTCCTTGTTGAAAGGATGCCAAGAATCCTAGGTAATGCTGTGGACTGAGAGGCCTGGGGTTTTAGAGAATCGCTGATCCAGGTTTGTTTCCACTTACAGTCACCTGAGCTCTCTGTGTCTTAACTTTCTTATGGGAGACATACTTCAATGGTAGGGCTTTGTAGGAATTAAAACTATGTGTATACAAAGAAATGTAAAGCATACTTCTTATGAGATAGAAGAAAATCAATGAAGGATGCTATTATTGTTGTAGCAGTCTTTATTGTTGCTGTTGTGGTAAGAAAAGCAAACAAATAGAAGCCAGCAAGGTCATCCTCACCCAGGAGAGTATTGACAGTTAAGACACATGCCAGAGCCGGGTTGTGTAAATGACTTCCCTAAGGAAATCTCACATTAAACTGACCTTTTTGCCCACCTTGCCAGAGCCAAGAACTGCCTCTGGAATCATCCTAACAGAAATCTCACTAAGAAAGAGAGATATGAATCAGCCCACGTGTCTCTATATCATCACGAAGAGGCAGGTGAAAATAAACATGTCTGTGGCTCTGTAAAAGAATATAGAGATCTGGACAAGGCGTGGCTCTGCTGGCATCAGAAACAAGACCAAAGTCTGGGCTGGTGAAATGACTCAGTGGTTAAGGCACTTGCTTGCAATGCTTAAAGACCCGAGTTTGATTCCCCAGTACCCACACATAAAGCCAGATGCACAAAGTGCTGCATGCATCTGGAGTTCATTTGCAGTGCCTAGAGGCCCTGGTGCACTCAGTCATTTTCTCTCTCTCTCTCTCTTTCCCCTTGCAAATAAAAAAAAAATTTAAATACCTAATTTTATCCAATCTCCTCTTCAAAACCATTCTATTAAAACTCATCCACTCCCTGACTGTGGCACCTTCATCTTGTTGGTCCAATCTCTACCACAGACCCCAGACTGGCACCCCAAGTTCTGATCCTCTCCATTGCAGTCCTCATATCCTGGGACCTGTCAGGGGATTTTGTCTCAGTCAATGACTGGTTAAGAATAGGACTCATTGTCTTAACACACAGAGCTGAAATTTGCAATGGGACCCTATTCAGAGTATTTATCTGTAGTTATCCATCCCTGCTGGATTAAAATATGAGAATCCAGTTGATAGAATTGGGTCACGAATGCCTTTGGGGACCGTAGGAGTCTAAGGAGTGACAAGAACTTAACAAATAATTGAAACTGAGTGTCATGGGGCTGGAGCGATGGCTCAGCAGTGGTTAAGGTGTTTGCCTGTAAAGCCTAATAGCCCAGGTTCAAGTCCCCAGGATCCACACAAAGCCAGATGGACAAAGTGGCACATGCATCTGGAATTCATTTGCAGTGGCTTGAGGCACTGGCATGTCCATTCTCTCTCTCTCTCTCTCTCTCTCTCTCTCTCTCTCTCTCTCTCTCTCTCTCTCTCTCTCTCTCCTTGCAGATAAATTAAATAAAATAAATTTTTAAAAATGAACTCAAGTGTCTTGAATGTATTGGGGGGGAGAAGAGATGTTGCACCTTCAATGAGGCATGTCCAGTAATCAGCAGACGTTAAGGTCGGGGGTTGGAGGGGCTGGCAGAAAGGTAAGCTTATAAAGCAGACTCAGACCACATGGTAGATCACCCACCCAAATCAAAGACCAGGAACACCTACAACAACTGAGAAGGCCTACAGTACCCCCCCCCATGATGCCTGCCTCACCTCCCCACTAAGAATCTTAGAGGTAGCAGCAGACAGCTGGGGGATTTCCCTCTCGGATGCTAGTGCAACCAAAACTCTTCCTCCAAACCATTTAGGAGCAAAACAGAAATTCTCAGCCAGAGCAATAGGAACCAGCAGACTCAAGGATTTGTAAGGAGCAAGCTTTTCCATAAGGCACAGTTAAGTGCATATACAAAGAGTAAATAATATCTACCCTCATTTGCAGCTTGTTTTTTCAACGTAGCTTTATCCTTGAGATTTGTTTAGAATTCTTTCCAAATCACCCAGAATTATAATTACTTTAGTGTCAAAGCCTCCTTGGGCTTGATCTGGATTTTAAGCCAACTTACAATCAAAAACCTATATTGCTTTTCCCCATTGCCAGCTGTGCTTGTCTAGGTCTAGGAAATCATCATTTCCTCTTTTACAGCTTAATTCTGAAATAACTTCTCACAACTTTCAGCAGTGTTCCCTCAGAACTCGCCTTTTCTTTTGTGTATTTTGGGGGAAAGGAAACCAGAAAACTGAATCAGAAGTCTCTACCCATCTCTGTGGAGGATCTTTCCGTCTGAAGGCTGTTCCCTGCAGTCTCACAGAGAAAAGGAATGAGAAGACACTTCCCCACCTCATCTTGCTTTCGCCCCTAATTCATCCTAGTGCATTTTGGTTTCTATATAAGGCATTTAGCATATGACAGTACTTCTCTCAGCCAATCAGAGAGCCATCATCAACTTTCTTTTTAGTTGCACAGTTTAAAAAAAATCCCTTCAGAAAGAGTTGAGCATTGAGCTGTCTACCCAATCCATTTTTCCCTTATTTTTTCATCACAAGAGAACCCCCTGTTTTCGATGTTTACATAATTCAGAGAAAGGCAACTCTGCCACAGCTCTGAAGGTGGGCCCTGGCTCATTCTAATCCATACATGGCAATTCTGTTCTTTGTCAAGTATTGATCTGTGAATGGGTATGTGACTCGATGCTAGCCAATGCGATATGAAGAGAAATCGACATGGTGCTTCCAAGAAAAGTGTTCTCAGTTTTAAGAAGATTCTGGAGGGAGAAAATGAGCTGTCTTCTTCCTCCGAAGAGCCTCCATGTCCCGTTTTGATCCCTAGAAATGCTACTAACATTTCACTAACAGCACAGTGATGAGATCAGCATGCAGAGGAGATCAGAGTCAAAGAAGAGAAGCATAGCCTGGCCTTGATAAACTGATCCTGGAGCCTGGCCAACCTCAAGACACATTTTCTTAGGGTTCGTCCATGCTGAAAGGGGACTGTTCTGTCACTAGCAGCCCAAGACATTCTGATGCCTACCAGCTTCCTATAGCAACTGGAGAATTTAGTGAAGATTACAGAGTGCAGGTTTAATTTGGTTACATGACTCTCTTCTTATTCTAACACATGGGTGAATGGCCCTCAGCAGTGTCATAATATAATGGGACAATGCAGAAGTAGTATTTAACAATGAACTTTTACCATTGCAATTATACTGTTTGATGGCTTTAATGGAGTATTTTGTGAAATTGGCCAGTTGTAGAAGGTGGTTTTTAAAATAAAACTGGCATAGTTTGAAATGCCAGATAAACTTAGAAGTTATAGTAACAACTTCCAAAGAAATAACAATGAAACCAAAGCACTCCTTGTTTAAGGCTGGGAAGGTAGTGATGAACCGCTACATAAAAACTATAGATTTAGGGCTGAAGAAATGGCTCAGTGGGTAACATTTGTCACAAAAGCATGAGGACCTGAGACTTCATCCGTTTGATCCCCAACAGCCATGTAAAAAAGTTGGGCATGTCACACACACACCTGTTACTCCTTCCTGTGGGGAGCAGAGAATCTCTGGGGCTTGGTAGTCACCTAGTCTAAATTTAAAAATGGCAGCATCTGTGCCAGGCATCATGGTGCACACCTTTAATCCCAGCACTCTGGAGGCAGAGGTAGGAGGATCGCTGTGAATTTGAGGTCAGACTGGGAATACAGAATGAGTGTCAGGTCAGCCTAGGCTAGAGTGAGACCCTACCTCGAAAACAAAACCAAAAATAAATAAATAAAAATGGCAATATCAGGTTCAGTGAGAGTCTCAGGCCATGAAGCTAAAAGAACAATAGAGGAGGACACCTGGTCTCCTCTAGTCTCCTTGGGTGCGATGGGTGCAGGCACGAATGCACACACACACACACACACACACACACACACGTATACATGATACACACAGAGGTGTATATGACACACACATGTGTATATGATACACACACATGGGTACATGACACACACATACGTGTACATGATTCACACACATTCAAATGGGCAGACAGACAGATAGATAGACAGACAGACAGACAGGTAGGTAGGTAGGTAGGTAGGTAGGTAGGTAGGTAGGTAGGTAGATAGAGAAAATAGATTATGGAGAAAAGAATATAATGTTTTGAAATAGAGGATTCCTGGAAATACTCAATGGAGTAGAGACTTGGATTCAATGGCAGACATATTTCTTAGAGCTGGATTCATTCCTGTTTGTGATTAGTATCTGATTGCTTCTCTTGGTCCTCCCCATATTCCTATGAGATCAAATTCATATCTCTCATTTTATCAATGACAACTACAGGGAAGAGAGATTAAATAAATGCCCCCAAGATCATGCTAGTGAGTGTAAAGACCAAAGAACCAAGGTGTTCTGCCTCCACATTCAAAGTTTTCACTTCACTCCATCCTTCCCCTTCTCCCCTTTCTGTTGGCTGTAACAAATTTGAAGCTATGCTACTGATCAGCAGCAATTGGTTTGAAATAAGAAATCTTTGTATTCAAATATTCACAGGAATATTCGAAAATTGTTAATTCGGGCCAAATGTTGCCAACCTCTTTTGTGTGCACAAACTCCCTAAACCGTTTGTTCTCATATAACATTCAACTTAAGATGTAAACACAACACATACACACAGCATTCCCTGTGTACAATGTTTTCCAGCTTCTAATTCACTTTAGGTCATCAAAAAAGAACATAACATAGCTCTCAACTTTTGCAATTACCTTGTGGAGAGGGAAAGGGAAGAGAGGGAAGAGCTTTTACAATTGAGAAAATCCAGATTTCTTATTAGTCATGGTCTAAAAATGACAACCCCCTGCCTATGCGGCAGGCCTCCCCCTCCCCACAAGCTGCAGCTGGCAAAGCCTGCTGGAGAACACATTTTTCTGCTTGGCAAGCCATCTACAGACTTGAGCAGGGAACCCATTTTTGCATAAGCTGGACTGGTCCTTGTGGCCTTGGGGGCAAAGTACCACCCAAGAGGGTTGGAACGAACTTTAGAATAGCCAGCTGCAGTTCCAGCCTCTGGCCATGGCACCCGGCCACCCATGGCCCACCAAGAAGTGGAACAAACGCCAAGGTCCTTGCCCATATTTGAGTCTCCTTTCCTACTAAGAACGAGGGAGCTTACTCATGAGAGAGCTTAATAAGTTTTCCTTAAATTATCCCACATTTACCACGCCCAGTAGCTACTGTTTATCCAAGCTGACCGCAATCAGGAAATTCTGGGGCGTGAGATGGTCAAGTTTACCCAACCATCAGAACTGGAAGTACATCACACGGCCACAGTTTACAGTTCAAGACGAAATGAATGTGTGATTTCTGACATGTAGGAAGCAGACCCCCCCCAACACACACACCCCAAGCAGGTTTTCTAACAAATGTTCAGCTATCTGAATATAAGATAAAAAATTCTTATGAATGATTAAAACTGAAGGTGGCCCACATTGTCTTCCATGGAATTATCTTTCCCTTTTTGACTTCTTCACAGTGCCTTAAGACACAGTCCAGGTTTTCTCAGCACCCCCACCTCTACCTACCCAGCTCCCCAAACTTAGGAGTTTCCCTTAGGCATATAATAATGATTGCTTACAAATTTAAACCCCCAACAGAGGCCTGTGCTCCAGATGCAAATATCTCAGAGTAGCATGGTGAAAACCTTTTCATGCCCTGTCCCAGGGGGACAGAGACATTCCATCCAATCAGGGTTCTGGGCCTGGGCCTTTCAAGAAAGCACCAAGGAATTGGTTTGAGTTTATGTTTCCACTTCACATTGTCTCAAATTGGGATATTTGGAAGCAGATTCTGACAGACAGTTGCTCACTGAAGGGTTATGGAAGTGCTGTCGGGATATCAGGGATCGAGGAGAGTGGGATTGGATAGGTGGGGAAACTACCCCTCGTGTGGCTGCAGCAGAGACTTCAGGGGTGTGGGAGCTCTGAGACTAAGGTGGGCAAGAACAGTTGTGCCAAGCTGACATAAGAAGTCAGGTCATATTTATCCCCACAGTCAGTCATTGGTCATAGACTGTCCCCTAGATAAGGGTGTGATTCTCTGTGGCTGAAAGCAGTTCCCATGGACAGACAGAGCTGTGAGCCATTAGCAGCTCCGATCCCAAGAGCTAAGGATGGATGCACCAGTTACAAACAATAACCTATGGAGAGAAACCGTACCCATGAGAGTTACCCCTTAAGTACTTAGTGCTTATCGTTCTGATAAGAAGTCTGTCCCATTGAAGGAATAACTTCACCAGGACTGGGGTTGAGCTTGTTTCCAAAAGAAATTTACAAGATAAACTTGTTAAAATAAAATCTTGCTCTTACAGTTAACTTTATGGCTGTAACAGCAACTCCCCATTTTCCCTTCCAACACATTTATCTGAGAATGTCATCACTCACCTTCCTTAGTCATTCCCTCTGCTGTCACTCTGGCTAAAAGTGCTCATTACAGTCATTTCACTCATCTTGATTGAGCCGCCATTGCCATGAAGGAGGCCTGCTCTGCAAGACTCCTTACCATCGCCTTTGACTTGTGGGAGCCAAGCTCTATTAAAATTCTTATCCATGCCATGCATGGTGGCACACGCCTTTTATCCCAGCACTCGGGAGACAGAGGGAGGAGGATCATTGTGAGTTTGAGGCCACCCTGAGACTACATAGAGAATTCCAGGTCAGCCTGGGCTAGAAGGAGACCCTACCTTGAAAAAAAAAAGCAAAACAAAACCAAAAACTCTCATCCATATTGGTGTTCCTCTGGGCTTTCCTAGTAAAGTCAGTCAACTGCTAAGTTTTCCAATCTCATGTAATATATCCACTCTGACATTCCCACTTTCTTGTGACTTTATATCCTTCCCTTTGTCATGGGCGGTATCATGTACTTCACAGTGGGGCTGGGTCTTCTCTTTCTCCGAAGTTTCTCAGGGCCAGGTAAGCGGCATCATTACCACTTCCTGGACTCCTTGTTATACGTATCATGTATCATGTGGTGATTTGTGTCTGTTGTCAACTTGATCAGATCAGGAATTGACTGGGAGACACACCTCCAGGACAGGTCTGAGAGGTGTGTGCAGGAAGGGTCAACCAAGGAAGCTGACTCTTCTCCAAGAGTGAGCAGCACGTCTGCTGGCAGCCTATGTGTAAATAGATTCTAGGAAGAAACTACCTTATTTTGCTAGGCTGCTCTTGCTACTTGGTAGTGAGTCTCTATGCCCTCTTGTTGCCATCCTTCGTGGGCATTGGAACCCAGCTTCTTAAAGCCTCCAGTGGGAACGGACAACCAGGGGACTGCTGGGGCATCAGCCTTGTAGACTGAGCAGCTACAGGGTTTTCAGTCTCTCCAGCCTGCCCACAGCCATTGGTGGAAAGCCACTGCTGTCCAACCCACATCATGGAAGGCAAGCTAATCAATCCCCTTTAAATATATATCCATTCTATTAACTCTGTTTCTCTAGAGAACCCTAATATAACTCCTGTAATGGTTTATATTGATTTTCAATTTGACACAACCTATAATCACCTAGGAAACAAATTTCTGGGCTTGCCTGGGAGGTATTATCTTGATGAGGTTACTTGAGTTGAGATGACCCACCTTTACTGTGGGTGACACTATTCCATGGGCTGGGCTCCTGAACTGGGTAAGAAGGAGAAAGCTAGCCAATCACTAATATTCATCACTGTCTACTTCCTCACTGCTTCAAGCTATGATGGACTTGCAACCTCAAACTGCAAGCCAAAGTAAATCCTTCCTTCGGAAGGTTGCTTGGAGACCATGTTTATTCTCTTGACAAGTGGATGCTCCTGTATCAGAAGAAACTGATGTATGATGTCATGTGTTCGGTGGCTGCCAAAGTCTACCAGCTTTGGGGAGCTACAGGGTTCTTTTGAGGGTGGGTTTGAGGAAGGGAAGTAATTTTTATTGTTTTTAGCATTTTCAAACATTGGAAGCAAAAGCCATGTAATAGGCAGCCTTTCTTTATTTTTTGGGAGGGCAGACTTTCTTTTTTAAAGTAAAATCTGTTTTGTTTGCAGAATAGACTTATTTGGTAGAGTGTTAAAAACAATTTTGGAACTATTTATACACATTATAGTGGTTACACCAGCTATGTAGGAAAATTTAAAAATATGCCCAATCTAGAAGGTATGGCTCAGATAAGGGCCATGATTGATCTTTACTAAAACTGCAACAGGTATTCTCCTAGATCATTACATTGTGTTTGGACTTGTTGGTACTTTAAAACTAATGTTGAAACTGAAGATATTGTTGTGTTTTCTTAATTGGACAAAGTTGAACATGATTGCTCTGTATATCATGACCTTAACAATGTTGATTCTGTAAATGAAAGTTCACTATCATCTAGGTTCTAAAGTTATTGGTGTTTTTTTTATTGATGTTTTTAACTTAAAATTAGGACTATAGATGATTCTCTACCAGCCTTAGCCCAGGGTTGGAGCTCTATCTGGGTGCTTGGGTACATCAGCCCTGAGGTAAGCATGTGAACCAAATACCACAGTACCCATTATGCACAGCTGCCACATAGCAGGTACTTTTCTCACTGCTGTGACAAAAGGAACCCAAGGAAGGAAAGGTTTATTTTGGCTCATAGCTTGAGGATACAGTCCAACCTGACAGAGAAGGACAGGCAGCACGGGGTCACCCTGCATCCATAGTTAAGAAACAGAGAGGTCAATCCTGGTGCTCAGATTACTTTCTCTTGTGATTCAGTCCAGGACCCCAGCCCATGGGATGGTGTCAACCATGTTTAGGGTGCATCTTCCCATCTCAATTAACCCAATCTAGAACCCCCCTCACAGACATGCCTAGATGTTTGTCTCCTGGAATATTCTAGATCCTGTCAGATTGATAATATTAACTATCCTAAGTCAGCTTGACATACAAATATAGAACTTTTCAGCCATAACCTCCATCCCTTGTCCCCACAGGTTTATGGCCATTTCAGAATACAATACATTCAGTCCAACTTCAAAGGTCCCTAAGTCTTCTTTTTTTTTTCATTAATTATTTATTTGTGAGCAGAGAGAGAGAGAAAGAGAATATGGGAATGCCAGAGCCTCTTGCCCTTGGGAACAAACTCCAGATACATTGGCCACTTTGATCATCTGACTTTATGTGGGTACTGGGGAATTGAACTCAGGGCTGGTTGGTTTTACAAGCAAGTGCTTTTAACCGCTGAACCATTTTTCCAGCCCTGCCCCCACAAAGTCCCTTAGTCTTTCACAGTTCCAACACAATTCAAAACTATAAGTATAGAGTCTCTCCTGAGACTTAGACAATCTCTTACCTGTGACTTCCAATAAAATTAATAAACAAGTTTCATACTTTCAGCATACAGTGGTATGTTGAAACGGTACAGCATACACATTCTCATTCCAAGAGGGTAAAATGGGAGCAGAGTAAGGAAATATCAGACCAATGCAAGACCAAAACTCAGCAGGGCAAACACCAAAATCCTGCAGCTTCATGTTGAGCATCTGAGGTTCCTGATGGAAACATGAGCTTCAAAGGTTTGGGGAGCCCCACCCCTCAAATTCTGCCACTACAGCATGCACAGACTCTCTCTTGGGTAGTCCAGTATCTCCAGTTCTGCCACTACAAGGAATACACAGACTTTCTTGGGGTAGCTCCACTCCATGTCTCCAGTCTCTCAGTGGATATCCCATCGTCCAACATCTCCAACATTTTGGGGTCACCAATGCAACTTGGGTCTCCACTTTATAGCATCATGGAGTAGTCCCTAAGTGCCTTCTTGCAGGGACTCCAACCCCACCACACATTTCCAGGCCTCAGTAGTTCTTTGAAACGTCAGTGCAGGTCTCCATGACCCCCCTCAACCATGCATCCTTCACACCAACAAAACCAGTATCACCCATGTGATACTCTTCTTCTGACAAACCCAGGTACAGACTGGCCCATTTTGATCAAAGTCATGGTGGCCTCTGTGTGCCGAGGCAGTTGGTCTGATCAAGGAACCTTTTCAATGGCATCCTCGATTTAATCTTTCTCCTTTCAAATAAATTTGAATTTTCACAAGATAGAGCCTATAATGTGTGAGGTTTTGCCTTTAGGGCACCTTTCTTATTACTCCAATGCAGAGCATGAGCTTTCTTTTTGATAATGCCAACCTTGTTTATAATTACAGCTACTTTATATGTACCTGCCTTGTCTGTAACTTTAAACTCATCCATGTTCCTTTTTTCACCAAATTGTACGTTTTTCATATCCTTTCACTCTACATATTGCTTTCTCATTTTCTCTCTCTCTCTCTCTCTCTCTCTCTCTCTCTCTCTCTCTCTCTCTCTTCAAGTCTGAATAGAAGCAGTGAGCAGTCACTATGGTATAGCCTGAATGCTATCTATCTTAAAATCCCCTCTTCCAAACAAATTAGTCCATTACTTTTGAATTTAGCCTTACTCAAGATCTTAAGGAATGGGCAGAAAGCACCCAGATTCTTTGCTAAATGTAGCATAAATGATGACTAGTTTAGTTCCCAACAGAGTCCTTGTTCCCCTACAAAGGCTCATGAGCTGGGCTTCCACTGTCCTCAGTACTCTGGTCTTCCCAACTCCTACCAGGATGGCCCATTAAGATCTGATTACAGCATTCTAGGGCTTTTCTAATTGGATGTTCCTAACTCTTTCACATTCTTCCTATAAACAAGCTTCAACAGTTTACTAAGAACCACATGGTCAGGATTATACAGCAATGACTCCATTTCCTGACACCAATTTTCACACTTACTCAATGGCAGCAATAATGTCCTATGGCTATCTGAGAAATTTAACTCAAGGCTGTTTCTACTTTGCTCAGTACCCTCCAGCTGTATCCATCTTGTGTCAGCTCAGAGACCACAGCTAGTGCTGCCTCAACCTTGAATCCCACTTTCCCTGGATTATCAAATGCCTGGTGCTTTCCCATTGGTTAGATCTCAGCAGCCTTCCTCAACTGCCTTACATTAACCATACTTCTTGTCTCACCCACCAATGGGCTTCATTATAATACCATGTATATTTCCCCAAACAATCCACAAACCTTTTTGTTTGCTTGCTTCTTTATTGCCCGTTTTCCTCTAGAATATAATCTACATTGGTCCAACAACCACATTCATGTAACCCTTATAATTGTCCCCAGTTCATAGAACATAATTAAGTAGAAACACAACAAAATTTTTGATAAAAAAATTAATTGAAGGAGGGAAATGACAATACTGATGAAGAAAAATTAATCATAGATACTAATAAACAACAGAATGATGGAAGACAATTGCCAAGTTACCAAAAAATCCTCTGGTTATATGCAGGACTGTCCAGAGGAAAAAATATTACCAACAAGCAATGGTTGATCTAATACCTCTGTTTCCCATTTCCATTTGTAAGTTACACCCTTATGTGGCCACATATCCCCAGAGAGTCTAAGTTAGGAGTTGCAGTTTATTTTTATCTAGGTCAGGGTAGGTCTATGGCCAGAAATACATGGTTCTTTCTGTTACTGGGAGTGTATTCCTATCCATGGCTGGTGAGAACTGTGAAAATCCAGAGTACTTTGGCACATATTTAAAACAATACTTTCCCCAGAGGTATTTCCATTTGAGGCCTAATGTCTAGTTATGAATGGAAGGAGTGTCTTTCTCATTAAAGTAAATCCCAGTAGACTTGGAGGGATAGAGAGGAAGCTGTATTTATAGCATAGGCCATTTACTGATGGTTGGCAGTGCCCGTTAATGATCAGATAAACACCAACATTGGGACAGATGATCACAGACCTGGATTCAGACCAGCACACAGCATCACAAGTCTTGCTGATAATCATTAATCATTAAGTAGCCATTTGACCTCCTTGGTAAAGCAACCTGTCAAGGGTTCAGACTCCTTGCATGTAAAATGAGAGCTAACAATGATGTGGTAAAAGGAGTCTTGAGTTGGCATTGGGCATGACCTTGACTCTGCCAGACCCCTGTGTGACCTCACACCATGAACTTCCTCAGGCTAGGCTTTGGCATATCGTCAATGAGCCAAGGGCTAGCACTGATGCCCTCCTTCACTCCAAGTTAAAAGAGCCCCCAACCACAACGAACGTGAACTCAAACCTTCCTCAAAACCAAGTCGAATTTTAGTCCAGCAACTTTCATATGGAAAGTTTCAGGTGTAAAGAGAATCAGCTTGAAAAACAGATGACTGAGCACTTCTTAAAATAAACATTTGCCAAGGCAAAGTTAGACAGGGAATTGCCTGGAGATATGGGCTTCAAACACAGCATTAAAACTCTTAATGGACTTGGAGATTCACTAGGAGATTTAGTATTTATTAATATTCCCACGGATTCTATTTTCCACTCCAAATTCAATGCAAATGCTATTTTCACCAGCCTATTTGTTACATTCATTGAATGGCATGAAAGCATCTTGCAGAGTTACACAGAAATGTTCTGAAGTTACTTTAAAAATTGCTATTTTTATCCTAAGTTAATTGAACCTGCTGTTATATATCTAATTTATGGAAAGTACAAAGACAGCAAGTTGCTACACAAAGTGTTTGGGGCTCATGGTATTAGGTTTCACTCCTTTTAATGTGATGGAATATAGGCTATCAAAATGATCTTTCTCCCCTAAATGTAATGGCTGATTTTTATTTATGGTTGCATATTATATACAGTTAGATCTATGTAAACTGATAAATATGGGTTGGGGATGCAGCAATTTTCTTTCCTGATATGAGGAGATAAAGTTACTTAAGTCAATATTTTAGTAATTTAAGCATTGATAATAACCAGCTCTGGTATATATTAATGACGATCCATCTCACTATACATCAGTATCTGGATCAATTTGTCTACTCCCTCTTTATATAGATCCAACTCGCTCAGCTTCCATCCGCAGATGTAAAGTGCCATCAGTACACATTACTTCTTAGTACTTATTGCCTCAAATATTGATTTTTAATTTTTTTGTCAAACAAAATGTGTGCTCTCATTTTGTGCGACCAGAATGCAGGCACACCTACACACCCAGAGGGAGCCATCATGTGACATGAAAATTTCCTAAACCATAAAAGTCTTTAGGCATGAATATTAGTGTTTTCGAGTTATTTTTGTTTTGGGAAATAGAAGCTGTCTATGGCCTGCTTTAGTCATTGGGGAGGAGAGTGGGAAGGAAAGACATTTATTGGAATGAATCTTGGTATTAATCAGAATCAAAAGGAGAATTGAATATGCAGGACTCAAAGCAAAAAAGCCAGGGCATTTCCTGGGTCTCAGGGGGATATATGAGGACTGCTGAATCTTGATGGTGTGACTGGTGCTGTCTACATGATTTCAAGGTATTTTCTCTTTTTGTCTTCAAAATAGTGGCATGAGGTTGGTGCTACTCTTGTTGTTCTAAAAATGAAGAAACTGGGGAAAGAGATGTTCAGTAACATGTCCAAAGTTACAGAGCTAACGAATAGAGAGCTGAGACTCAGAGCTACCCCTGCATGGCCACAAAGTGGCAGTTCCATCAGCTGCCATTTTCCAGGCTGCAATGTTTCAGATTCCAGATTCATGAAAGGGACTCTGTCCCCCATGAGGAAGGAAGGACTATATCATAAAATAGTGACACATAGGGACACTCCCTATTCAAGCCAGTGGCAGAGAAAGACACATCCTTACAAGTGAGGCAGCCCAACATCAGAGCAACATTTTTCTCAACAATGGACCACATATACAATGGTGATCTCACAAGGTTGTAGTGGAGCTGAATCATTCCTATAACCTAAGGACACTGGAGTTATGACATCATAGCACAGCACATGGCTCACATGTTTGTGGTGATGTTGGTACATACAAACCTATCATACTGTCACATAAAAGTATGGCTTATACAGTATTATAGCATTTAATACTTTTGTATTTATTTATTTTTAGAGAGAGAGAGAGAAAGGGCACACCAGGGCCTTCAGCCACTGCAAATGAACTCCAGATGTATGACCTACATTATACATCTGGTTTTACATGGATACTGGGGAATTGAACCCAGATTGTTAGATTTGATAGGCAAGCACCTTAACCACCAAGCCATCCCTCCAGCCCCAAGTATGTAGAGTATTTATAATAAGCAGCTATATTACTGGCTTATGTCTTTACTGTTACATTATTGTGTTGGAGTATATTTCTTCTACTTATAGAGAGAAAATTTGCTACAAAACTATGTCATTTCGTAGCAGTAGCAGCATCATATACCTATTGACTGCATTAACAGGCCACTCTGAGTGATGGACTGACACCATGCTGGCTTGTGTCAGTACACCCACCTCATGATGTTCCCACAGCATGAAAGAGCCTACCATTATGCTTCTCATCAATAAGCAGTATGTAACTGTACGGTTTACTCTGTCGCAGCAGTGGGGAAAACCCTGACTCTGGCTGTGGAAGACCTGAGCTTAGTTTCTGCTCTGGTCTAATTTTGTGACTGTAGCAAAGCTTAATTAGTCAAGGTCTCAGTTACTCCATTTCTAAAATGAAGCCAGAGGTTACATTTACCTGGTTCTTCTGATATTATTCCTTATATAACAAAAACCTAGGTCATCCTCATAGGACATGTGCCTTGCATTTGAAAATGTTAAGCTACAGCTTCTTCCCATTCAAACTCTGAAAACATCTAAAGCTTCTACCTTCAAGGAATTGCCGTGCCACCTCCATTGATACATCAGTGAGACCAGAGATATTCTGGACTTTATAGCTCTAGGTTCTTGTCATAGAAAGACATACCAGTGTGTCATTCAGCACCCTCCTCCCAGGAAGGATGTCCTAGGAAGAAACACATTTCATTGTCTCTTGGTCTATTCCTGGTAGGTCCAAATGACTTTACCTTGAACTCAGGGTCTCAATGAACACATTTCTTTATCCTACCAGTGTGTCAAAGTTGAGGGAGTCAAGGGGATGAATTCAGGTATGCAGTGTGTGATGGTTAAATTTTGTTGTCAAATTGAATTTTTTAGTAATCTTGGGTGGGTCTCTGAGGATGTTCACAGGAAGGCAGCCCTCTAAGTAGGAGGCAGGATATAAGGAAACTCAGGGGAACTAGAAACAAATATAATTTCCTGAAAGGGCAGTGCAGGCAGGAAATTCCAGAGACTCAGGAAGCCAACAAGTCTGGGATAGGGTTGCAAGACTCCACCAGAAGGCTATATAAAGGGGGAATTTTTTTTCTCTTTTGCCCCCTGCCTCTTTTGCATGTGTGTGTGTGTGTGTGTGTGTGTGTGTGTGTGTGTGTGTGTGTTGTTGTTGTTGTTGTTGTTGTTGTTGGTAATGGGTTTTTCTCTCTCTGCTTGGACCTGCGAAAGGAGGCCAAGCTTCTTTCTCTATTATGGAACTTCCCCTGGATCTGAAGCTTCAATGAATCCTTTCCTCCCATAACTGTGCCTGGTTTGGAGATTCATCACAGTGGTGTGTGGCTGACTATGACACAGTGCAAGTGAGCTGTGACAAACTATGTATTTTAGACTTGAACACCTAAATGACAAAGTGTGTTCTAATTCCTAACCTTTAATTTATGAAGCTCATTAATTCAGCAGGTCAAAATACATTTCCATTATACAACAACTCATTATTTGTGAGTAAAATATTTTTTAAAAACTATTAGTCATCAGCATGAATACATACATTTTTAAGAACTGTAGAAAGTGGAATGACCACCAATGATGTCATGTTCCAGTCCCTGAAAACTGAAAACTCCATTTTCTATGGCAAAGCCCTCACAATTGTGGCTGTACTCAAGATCCTGAGATAATGATTTTCTGGATTATTCAAGTAAGCTCTAAATGGCATCATAAGTGTCCTTATTAGATGGAGATTGAGAGAGAGAGAGAAAGAGAGAGAGAGAGAGGAAGTAGTATGATATTTTCCATTGCCAGCTTGATTGGATTTAGAATCACCATGGACACAAAGCTATAAGTGTGTCTGTGAGGGGGTTTCTAGGTGAGGTTAGGGAAGACCCCCCCAACTGTGGGCAGTTCCATGCCATGAATAAAAGGAGAAACCAAGATGAGTGCCTGCAGTCATCTCTTTCTGTTTTCTGTCTGTGGATTGAATGTGACCGACTGCTTCACCTGGTGCCATGATGAATTCCATCCCCCTGAAATGAGAGCCACAATAAGCTCTTTCTCCCTTGTGTTTCTTCTCATCAGATGTTTGGTCACAGCAACAAGAAAGTAACTAATACAAGAGGGGAAGGATCTGAAGCTGCTGGCTGCCCTCAGGGGTGGGAGTGATGTGGTTCCAATCCAAGCAATGCAGACAGTCTCCAGACACTATAAGAGTCGAGAGAAGGAATGGCTGGAGAAAGCACCTCCCTGTACCATCCATCTGCATTTCCATCCAGTGGCCTCCAGAACTACAGGAGAATAGAGTTCCATGCTTAGAAGTCACCAAGTGGGTGCTCATTTGTTACAACATATGTAAGAAACTAGCACGGTTGTGATTGGATAAGGAAGTTTGCCCCTCACAGCTGCTGAGCTGGGCAATGGGACTTGTCATCTAAAGGTAAGTGGAAACTATATCTCTGCCTCTTGATATCACACCCGCATAACTTGCTTGGTCAATAGTATATTATGGATATGATACAAGCAGAGGTTTAAGATGTGCCCTTACAGTTGAACTAGATCACTTATGCCCCAGCTGTCACCCACCAGGGAAGAACAGACCCTGGCAACCTCTTTGGTTTTTTGTTTGTTTGTTTTTTCATCAGCCTCTTGATTTCTAAACTACAGCTTGTTAAGCTTTTGCTTAGAATTCTGTTGCGTGTATAGATCTGTTTGGGAAGAATTTCCATCCTTACACTATTAAATCTACCAATCCATGAGACAACTTTTTGTCCTTTCATTAGCATACGTTAACTATATAAAATAATGTTTCATTCGCTTTTCATACATGAACATAATGCACTTGATCATATTAACCCCTCTGTCCTCTCTTGTTGATGGATACTGTCGTAGTCAGCTTCAGTTGCAGAGATGAACTTCCAAGCAGACACTTTATGGGAGGAAGAAGGAATTTATTTGAAGCTTACAGATCCAAGCAGAGAGAAGAACCATCACCAGCATCTCCAAAAGCAAGCACACTCAGGCAGTCAAACAGCAGGGACTCCAGGCAGACCTCAGGCTACTCTCTGCGTGCCTTTGGCTGGAATTCCAGATCCACCCCCAGTAACACCATACAGCTGAACCCTAGCATCCACCGACAACCTAGGCAGCTGGAACAAGCTTTTAATAAAACTCCTGAGTTTACTGAGGGATACCCATTCAAACTATCACAGATACCTAGGCTGATCCCATAACTTGTAGTTTCTTGGGAATATTTCAGTGCATGCAGGTATCTCTATAATAAGCTGACACAGATTCCTTTGGATTTATTCCCAGGAATGGAATGGCTGGATCATATGGTAGTTCTTTTTTTAGTTTTGAAAGGTTTTCTGATTTTCATAATGGCTGCACTAATTTACATTTTTACCAGCAGTTGTAGAAAGGTTCCTTCCTTTCCCACATCTTCATCAGTATTCGTTGTGACTTGTTTCTTGACAATAGCCTTTCTGATGGGGGTAATATGGGTGATATGGAATTTCAAGGCCATTGTAATTTGCATCCTGTTACAGGTAGCTTCTCATTACTGGCAGAAAGCACTGAACCAAAAGCAGTTTGTGAGAGGAAAGGGCTTATTTTGGTTTACAGGCTCAAGGGGAAGCTTCATGATGGCAAGGAAAACAGCATGAGGAGAGGATGGACATCACCTCCCAGCCAACATCAGGTGGACAATAGCAGCAGGAAAGTGTGCCAACCACTGGAAGGGGAAGCTGGTTATAACATCCATAAGCCCTACTCCAACAATAAACTGACTCCAGGAGGCTCCAATTCCCAAATTGTCACCAGCTGGGACCCTAACATTGAAAACACATAAGTTTATGGGGGATACCCGAATCAAACCATCACATTCCACCCCTGGTCCCCATAAACTGATAACCATCTATACTATAAAATGCAATGTATTCAGGCCAACTTTAAAAGTCCCCATAATTTTAATCAATTCCAGTGATGTTCAAACATCACCATAATCCAAGATCTTTTAACTGAGCTGTAATACAGGAAAAAAAAAAAACACTTAATTGCACAGAACAGTCACACTGCAAAAGATGGCATTTGGCATAACATAACAAAGGCAGATTAAACCAATACAAGATTTAAAACAAACAGAACAACCATTCAACTCTATAGCTTTCAAGTAGGACAAATCTAACCAGTGACAAGTCTCAAAGTCCAATAATTCTAACCAGTGACCAGTCTTTGCAGTTCCAATTCCACCCCTTCAGCTAGGCTCCTCACAGTCCTGGGAAACTTGATCTGGTGCTGGCAGCTCTCCTTGGCAGCCATCCCATAGTCCTGGCATTTAATTGGGTCTCCACAACCACCCACCAAACATCCTCATGGCTCCACCAGGCCTCCATGCAGGTAATCCAACAAGCCTGCTTCACATCGCCCATTCTCATTTCCAAAAAACAAAACCATGTTGTAAATTAAATTGCCCTCTCTTCCTGTATTTGTCATACCAGGTGGGCTATCAATTTGTCAATCCAGGGGGGGGAATATAACCAACTTTGAAAAGCACAGAACTCCACACCTTCAGCATCCAGGCCCCTTATATCAAAAGAGTCCGTATTCTTCCTGCTGTCCCAATTCAGACCACCTGGCCCAATCTCAATGGTTGTACTCTCTCAAACAAATGCAGCTGAACAGGCAGCAGTTTGGGCCTAAAAATTTCATTTCTTGCTGTGCCCTCTCCATCTGCTCACACCAGTCCATTGCTACACAATGCAACCCCACACAAGTTCTCAGGACACAAAGGCAGAATGCAGCAAGCATCTCATACAAGCTGCATCTAGCTCAGTCCCTAAAAAGTTCTTTATTCTCCTCATAAGCCAAACCTCATAGTTCAAAGTTCTTATTGCATTCAGGTCTTTCAATTCTGACAATAATGGTTCATCAAGCTGTACTTACAGCACTACAAGGCATGTCTTAGGCTGAGGTTTCAAATCCTTCCTCATTCCTCCTAAAAATCAGTTCCATATTACCAAAGCCACACAGTCAGTTTTCTAGCAGCCCGGCCTCTCTCCTCTGGTATCAATTTAATGTTGTAGCTAGCTTCTCATTGCTGGTACAAGGAACTGGATCAAAGGCAGTTTATGGGAGGAAAGGGTATATTTTGGCTTACAGACTCAAGGGGAACTCTATGATGGCAGGGAAAATGATGGCATGAGCAGAGGCTGGACATCACCTCTGCCACAGCAGGTGACAAGCAGTGGCAGGAAGGTGTCCCAAACACTGGCAAGGGAAAGCTGGCTATAATAGCCATAAGCAGTTCCCCAATAATGCACTGCCTCCAGGAGGATCCAATTCCCAAATTGCCACCAGCTAGAAATCTAGCATTCAGAACACATAAATTTATGGGGGACACCTGAATCAAACCACCACATGTCCCCTGATGGATAAAGATTGGACATTTTTTTTCATGCACTAATTGGACATTTATACTTCTTTTGAAAACTAAACTGTTTGTTCAATTCACTTGCCCATTTATTCATTTGATTATTTGAGGGTTCAGCAGGGGGGTTTTGAGTTTTTAAAAATATAATCTAGATATTTATCCTCTTGTCAGATGTAGTTAGCAAGGATTTTCTCCCATTCTGTAGGCTGCACCTTAACTCTAGTAATTGTTTCCTTTGCTGTGCAGAACACTTAAATTTGATTTTTTTAAACATTCACAATTATTTCCTAAGCAACTCAGAAAGTTTTTGTCTATATCTATATCTTTAACTGCTTTTCTCTAGTAGTTTAAAAGTTTCTGCTATTTCATTAAGGTCTTTGGTGAGTTTTGAATTTACTTTAATGTGAGAGATAAGATTCTCATGTCAGTTTTCTCCATGTAGATATTCAGGGTTCCCACCACCATTTGTAGAGGAGGCTGTCTTTTCTCCAACATGTTCTTGGTATCTGTGTTGAAAACCAGGTGGTAGTAACTACATGGATTTATTTCTGGGTCCTCTGCTCAATTCCATTGGTTTTAAATGTCTATTTTTGTATCAGTACTGTGCTATTTTGTTCTGTGGCTCTGTAACAGAACTTAACATCAGATATTGCGATACCTCTAGCATTTGTCTTTTTGCTCAGGATTACATTAGCCATTTGGGGGTCCTTTGTGCTTTCATATAAGTTTTAGAACTATAATTTTTTTTCTATATCTGTGAAAAATGTTGAAATTTTGATGTCTCTATATATCACTTTTGGTAATATTTTCATTTTCACAATATGACTTCTACTGGTCCATGAACACAGAAGGTCTTTCCATCTTCTAGTTTCTTATTTAATTTTGTAGGGGGCAGAGGCTGGAGAAGGAGTGGGGCTTGCAAAGAGCAAGTTCTGGAATCAGTAAGAGACTCTGCTACATGGAAAAACAGTCAAGTGAGCGATGAAGAAGATCACCTGACATTCTCCTTGGGCGGGAGCAAGCAAGCACACAGGGTGCCTCCCAGCACATACACCAATTGAATATTGCCAAGAATCCTCAACTGAATTTGTCACAAAGCCCAGTTGAGGATTCCTAGCAATATTCCAATGTTCAACCATTTTTATAAAATGTATAGAAACAGACATTAACTTCAATGAGTACAAGCTGTAAGTCTTCTGTTATTGCTGTCTAAGTGGCAGGTGTTGGAATGACCATAGAAGACATCTTACAGATTCTTTCTTTCCTTCTTCCCTCCTTCCTTCCCTCTCTCCCTCCCTCCTTCCCTCCCTCCCTTTCTTCTTTCCTTCTGTGGTACTCTGCTAATGAGGCATGGAGGAAGTAAGGTTTTGCTGAGTCTGGCAGGCTTCTGGGACAGTCTCCTTCTGAAAGAAGTTGAGGCAAATTCCGGGGGCCCCTGTAAATCTTAGCAATCCTGAAAACTCCAAAGCCCCTAGGCAGGCCACAAGATAAGATAAGCAGATCAAAGCCTAACTTAGCCTAACTGCAAATAACAAACAATAAGATTTCATTTCCTCTGCTGACATCACCATTCTCTCACAGATCTTGCTTCCTATGCTTCTACCTCTGACTTTTCTCTATAAAAACAGCTGCAATCTACCAATAAAATGAGATCTGCCCACTGCCGCATTCTCCCGAGGGTCTCATCTCTCGTTCGGCTCACGGCTATTCCAAGCCGCTGCTCACCCAGCTCCCATGGGTGAACGGGGAGTTGATGCGCGCTGCAACCCCCTAAGTAACCCACGGACCCAGATCCTTCCATCTGTTCTTTCTTTTCTTTCTTTCTTTCTTTCTTTCTTCCTTCCTTTCTTTCTAGTTCTTCTTTTTTCTTTCTTTCTTTTTTCTTATTTCTCTTTCATTTTTTACGTGTGTGTGTGTGTGTGTGTGTGTGTGTGTGTGTGTGTGTCCATGTATGTGCCCATGTGAGACCCCTTGGCTGACCTGAGGCAGGTGCACTCACCAATAGTGACCACAGCAGAATGTTCCGTGTCCCATTCTGTCTCTTTTCCTCCAGTTCTTGTTTTAAGCTAGAGTTTCTGTTTCCTGGGTTTGCTGTATGTTCACCAGCTCCTTCACTTCTTAGGTCTCTGTACCCCTGTGAGACTGGGGTTACAGCCCTAGTGACCTCACCCAGATGCTTACCAGGGATCTGGAAATTCAAACTCTGGTGATTTCAGATCCCCTCATGCTTGAACAGGAAGCGTACTTAACCACTGAGCCATCTCTCCAGCCCAGGGTCTTACGCATCTCTCTAAACAGAGTTCAGAGGAGTTCAGCAGGGGCACTTTTAGTCTGAATTCAGAGCATATGCACTTCTGTGCACAGTCACATTGTCAGCCATCCTGAGATAGCTGCAGCATTCACAAACACTCACTGTGCCAACTTGCCTGGCCTCAGGACAAGAGCCAGAAGCCATATCGAGATATTCACAGGTCTTTCGGCACCCAGCATGAAGTATGTGAGTACTGGAGAAGGAACATAATTTAAAAAGTTTTGAACCAGAAGCTAGTCTGGGGAAAATTCTTCCAGTCATCAGATATTTAAAATTTAGAAGATTTGGTTCTTATTAATCCTTAATAAGAACAGAAGTTTTCTCTTATTGAGGAAATATACTTAAAATGCAGCACATACAATTATAAATGCACCGTTTTTTTTCTTATGATGAGAAACATGTGAAATAAATTTATCAGAATTCCTGGATCTATAGGGGGAAACCCAACGCAGTACCACAAACTGAAGACATCAGCTGTAACAGCTCAATTACAAATGAAACTCGCCAGCGGTTTTCTCCACGCCGACAGCCAACTTAAAAGTAAGTGGTATTACCAAGAACAAATTATGAAGTTCAAAAGGACTTTTCTGGATGATTTATATATTTTTTTTAATTTCAACAAATTGAATTATCTTTATATTTGCATCATGGGATACGATAGTATAAAATCATTGTCAAATGAAGATGTATTTTCTGGAGTTTTCTAGTGCATATATTATATTAAGCTTTTTAGAGTCGTGTGTGTGTGTGTGTGTGTGTGTGTGTGTGTGTGTGTGTGTGTGTGTGCGCCATTGTACATGTATGGAGATCAGAGGACAATCTGAGATGCCAGTCCTTGCCTTAAGTAGGGTCTCTCTTGTGTTCACTGTATATACCAGGCTAGGTGGCCTTTGAGCTTTCAGGGATTCTCTTGTCTCCGCCTCCCAGCTCATCATAGGAGCGCTGAAATTACAGACGCAGGTTCTCACATTCAGCTGTACCTGGGTTCTGGGGATCTGGACTCTCATACTCTGACTTGGGGAGGCAGGCACTGTAATCTACTGTGCCATCTTCCCAGCTCTGTTTATCAGCTTTCTAAAAGCAGACATATTTCTGATTCTAAACAACCATTCACCACTGAGGAACTTTTGTATTCTTTTTCTTAAAGTAACCCCCTAAAAATTGATTGCTACAAAGTTTAATAAACTTGAGTGATTAGGATCATGTGGTGGTGAGGAGGATGTAGCTCTTTGACCCAGTCAACCTTCGTGCTCTTGGCAGCTGGAATCATAACCATGCTCTACCCACAAAGCCTAGTTCCTCAGAGACATCATAGATTCAGAAGGGTGGAGGGAGAAAAAGGAAGGGAAGAGCTTTAGGTTCTACTGCCAAGGCTCCTCAATTTTCTAGCTACGTAACGTTGGGTAAATTACTGATTCCTCACATATGGCTATGGCACCTCTCCCAAGAAGCCATTGCATGCAATGAATTCATTCATGGAACACACCCAGATCAATACCTGGTACTCAGCACAGCACTTTCAACGCATGTGTGTAAGTCCTGTTGTATTGTTGTACTTGGTATCCCTGCACCTGCCAGGCCAGCACCTCATTCAGTTCTATAATGAGACTTTATTTCCACATTGTGAAATACAAGGTGAGTTTTATAGAATTTACTTATTATCTTGTCAGAGAGCAAGCAGACATGAAAGAAGGAAAATTCAGACCTGTGAAGATCCAAGCCCAACCTTACCTGTTTCTGTAACACCACAAACCTCAAAAATTGATTGTTTTTCTCACTTCACAGAAATGAAAAAGGTGTATAATGCAGGCACTAAAAAAATTGACATAAATTGCTGTGAGTAACATCATAATTGATGGTTGAATTGAGAAGGGGCTTGTTTGTTTTAAATAAACAGAAAATCAGAATTATTGAAGAAAACAAAGTATATACAATACTTGTTATTTCATACCTTTTATAAATCTCAAGTCATTTGGTTTAGGAACATAAAAGCACATTTTACATGGATTGCTTTGCTTGGCTCTTGAAGTTAGTCTGTTATATTAAATTAAAAAGCATTTTTATTCAGACAATCCTGACAAATTTGCCAATTGTGCTACTTTAAAGTGGTTTTTCACTTTTGTGACCAATGGAACCACAAGCTGCTGAGCTTCACGGAATCGAGCACTACTTCTTTTCTTTCTCTCTCTCTCTCTTTCTTTCTTTCCTTCCTTCCTTCTTTCTTTCTTTCTCTTTTTTTTGCCAACTTATAAACCATTAAGAACAGAAGAGCATGCTACACTGTAACAAAACAAAGAGCTATTATGTTGTCTGGAGCTGGTTTCTTTATCATGAGGGGTAGAGACAAAAAAAAAGGCTCCTTTTCAGAAAATAAATGGAGAGGAAGAAAAGAAAGGCCCTCATTTCTCCTTCCAGACTCCCCAGGGGAGGGACCACAATATAGAACTGGTAAGTTTCTAGCAATTGTGCCTTTTAAAAGAATTTTCAACACCTCCACAGAATTTGGGGATGCTTGCTAATTCTTTAAACCCTTAATAATAAATATTTTCATTGTAGTCCCACATTACTCCTCTAAATGTGGAATTTATCCACTCACAAGCCTGGACTAGAGGGTGTACCCAGGGGTTCAGGGCAGCATCCTGTCCTTGTGGCTTCTTTCGGCCCACATAGAGTACCCCCCCAAAAAAATCTTGAATATATTCAAATATCAAAATGGAGAGCTTTTACATTAAGACCCCAAGTACTAGATTTTCTTTAAAAGCTAGTTCAAGCTGAGCACGGCGGTACACACCTTTAACCCCGGCACTTGGCTGGCTGAGGTGGTGCACGCCTTTAATCCCAGTACTTGGGAGGCAGAGGTAGGAGGATCGCCATCAGTTCAAGGCCACCCTGAGACTACATAGTGAATTCCAGGTCAGCCTGGCCTAGAGCGAGACTCTACCTCGAAAAACCAAACAAAAAACTAGAACATATGATTGTGCCTTCCCCAAGCACCCAGGCTGGGGAGAGAGCTCAGTCTAGAAAGTCCTAAGGTCCTGGCCTTGCAAATTTGTAATCCCAGCCTCAGGGAGGCAGTGAGTGACAAGAGGAGCCCTGGAGTCTGCCCCTCACCCAGCACTTTCAAGTGGATTCTGGGCATCAAATTCAAGGCAAGGACTTTATGGAATGAACTCTCTCCTCATAAATCACCTAAATAGCTCCTGATGGTATATACTATAACTACAATGATTTCCATATTAAAAAATTAAAACTGAGAAACTGTTAAAATACAAACATCTTCTGTTAAACAGCAATCAAATTGTTAAGCAAAATACTGCTTTCCCAAACAAACAAACGAAAGATCTCTTAGGAAGGATTGTATTGTTTTATATGTTTGAAGAACTCTTTCATGTCTAGGTTAAATCAATTCATTCTGCATTGGGTCTGTTGTGATACGTTGTTTTAGTTAATGTGTATATGATATCTGTCAAATGGCTTGAGACAATTAATTGTATAAATAATAGGAAAATAATGCTAGAATAACTTCTTCAGATAACTAGATATTCTTCTTTGATACTACACCAAAATTTAGCAAAACTACTAAAGGCTTGTGATAATGTAGGCCTAAGACCAAATCAAAGAATTCACCATACAATGCTACATTACGATGTCCTAGACTTTGAGTGTATCTGAAAGATTGTCTAACACCATATATTAGTCATTTGGAAAATATTAGTTCACTGGGTCACAGATTTTCCAAATGTTCCAATGTAATATTACACATGTCATTGTATAATTTTTTTTAAAAAATCACATTTGTTTTTATTGTGATCTCATCAGAAAAATTCTTAAAGGATTACATGGCTATCAAGCTCACAGTAGTAGATACAAACCTCCCTACACTTTCATGATGCTTGAAAGCTGTGGCTTCATCGTGGCCAACAAAATGTGACAGCTGATTTCCTTAAAGCGACAGGCTCGCATCATTCATTTCTGAGAAAATATCTCCCAGATGCCTGAGTTTCAATAACTATATTTGACTGTTAATCATTTCTTTCAGGTAAAAATGTTCCTTGGTAGTGGTGAGAGGGGGGAATGCCTCAAAACTCACAACTTCAGCAATTATACAAGGGCTTCCCCACCACCACCACCACCACCCCAAGATCTTCGTCACACTCCAGAGTGTAGAAGGCTTCCATTGATTACGCTTCTCCTTTTGATGCACAGAATGTGTCCATATCAAGGGCATTTTAAAATAAAATAGCATATTGTTTTAATGTGGGCACATGCAGTGAGGAGTACAGTAGCTTCTAGTACAGCTTGGTGACAATGTCTCCATTTGTGATGAGCCACCTCTAGCTTTTGCACGATTAGAGAAAATCCCAATACAGTGGGAAAGGGAAGCCACAACCTATATGATTATGGAAATAGATCTCACTGGGGCTGGAGAGGTGGCTTAGCTGTTAAGGTGCTTGCCTGCAAAGCCTGCAAAGCCTGGGTTCAATTCCCAGTAACCACGTAAAACCAGATGCACAAAGTGGTGCATGCATCTGGAGTTCGTGTGCAGTGGCAAGAGGATCTGATTGTGATGTGTCCATATTCTTTCTCTCTCTCTCTCTCTCTCTCTCTCTCTCTCTCTCTCTCTCTCTCTCTCTCTCTTTCTCTCTGCAAATAAATAAATACATTTTAAAAAAAAGAAAATAGATCTTACCTCATGGACTTCATGAAAAGGTCTCAGTCCCCCAAGGGTGTATGGATCACATTGGAGAACCCCTCTAGTAGATATTTGTGTGTCACAGCAGGAGAATAAAAGTTTTCCAAGGGTGGCTTGGTTTAAGCTGTAAGAAGTGAGCAAGTAGGCTGATTCATCTTTATGAGTCCCCTTGTAGCCTTTTATTATGAATTGGACATAGCTTGAGTGTGACCACAAAGGTTCCTCTGTGGGAAACTTTGCCCCCACTATGGCAAGGTGGAGAGAGATGGGGGGATTTAAGAGGTGGGCCTCAGGGCTGGATAGATAGCTCAACCAATAATGTGCTTTCCAGAAAGCATGATCAGATCCCCAGCACCCAGGTAACAGCCTATATGTAGAAGGCTAGAGTCCCAGCACTGGGGTGGTGGAGACCAGAGAATCCTAGGCCTTCTAACTAGCTAGTCTAGATGAACCAGTGAGGTCCCAACTCAATGAGAGACCCTACCTCAAAATTAAGGTGAAGAACAAGAGAAAGGCGCCTTACATTGCCTTCTGGCCTATATGCCCCCCCAACAATACATGTACATACACAATGCATACACACACAATACATGGACATACAGAATACATGTACACACATAATGCATGCACACACAATACATGTACATACAGAATACATGCACACACATAATGCATGCACACACAATACATGTACATACACAATTCTCGTGTACACACAATACATGTACATACACAATGCATGCACACACACAATACATGTGCATACACAATGCACACACACAATACATGCACATACACAATACACATACACAATACACGTACATACAAGCAAAAGAGGCAGGTCTCCTAGGCAGTCCTTAGGTCTTTGGGGTAGCTGCTGATGGAAGAGATTAAGATAGCTCTTGTGAAATTTCTGCTTTCTCATACAAAAGCAAGCATCCTGAATCACTCTCTGGCTTCCTATTTCAAGCTGTGTCTCTTGCTTCCACATACATTTCCACCACCATCATCAACACAAGATAATGTATCCCTTGCCAAAAGGCTGCACCGTGCTCTTTGGACTTGCCACCTCCAAAAGTGGGTAATAAACAAACCTTTTCTTTAAAGTTGGCCTGCCTCGCGTAATACAATATAGTAATGAAAAATGGGCTAAAATAGCATTTAAGTTTGTATAAACACCATCTTAATCCCTTTAAGAGCAGTTACTCCAAGGACCTAAAAAACCTCCCCATGAGACTCCACATCTTTTTTGCATGTGTATGTGTGTGACATGTATAGATGTGTGTGTGTGTGTGTGTGTGTGTGTGTGTGTGTGTGTGTGTGTGCAGGTAGAGGCCAGAGGTCAATGTCAGAAGTCAGAAGTCTTTCCCAATCATTGCAACAATGTCCTAAATACATGCTCTGATGACCCCCATCACCCCATCCAGAGTGCCCATACTTAAATGTCAACACCCCTTCATGCCTGGTGTGCAGGAGCAATGGGGCTTACAATCTGGTGGCCCAACAAAGATGTAATTTGAAAGATGAGAGAGAGAGTTTCTCTGAGTGCCAAACACACACCTAGTTTCTCTATTATATCTGGAGGAGGATGAAAAGCTGTCTGGCTACTTACTGACTAATGTGTATTAAGGCACTGTTAGGACTTAATCCTCCCCAACTTCCCAGTGACATATCAAAAGATCAAGCCCAGATCACTTAGACGCTAAGAGCTTGCATGCCAGCAGCTAAGAAGGGGAGGCAGCACTGGAGTTTAAACTCAGAGCTAACTAACTTCCAAATGACTCAGCTTCAGCCGTTCTGAAAACCCTGAAGTTCATAACTAGGATTCAAACTAGCAATGCACGTGAAAATCAGGCACGAGTCACCTTGAGTGATGGCGTTAGAAGAGGAGAGACTGAAGATGATGGAAAATGACGCTGGCCATAGACGTTAGTATGTCAGTGTCCACATGTGCTGGGAATAAAAATAATGCCAATGCCAATCACCTTTTATTTATTCACTAATACCTATGCACAATCTACAATGCTAGTCTCTGAGGACAAGGTGATGATGAAAGAATACAAGCTCCCTTGTGTACTGGTCTCTAATCTGAACTCTTATTTTTAACTGTTTTTTCAATTAGCACATAAAATTATACATTTCAGTATGACATTTACATTAGACATATCTTTGTACTTTGCTCACATTCACTCTCCATTACCCGACTTATTCCCTTTCCCTCTCTTACTGGTTCCCTTCCTCCCCACAAATTGTCACCTTATGTTTTCACAGTATATATACTTGCATAAATAGGTATAAACATGTATTTAAATCTAAATAACCTGAACTTCTGTTTCATGTTTTGTAGGTCACTTCACCATCACTGTGAAGGTCATAGTATCATAATTTTATCATATGAAGAAATGAGACCAGAGATGGAGCTGGAGACGTAGCATGCACAAAGCCCTGGGTTCAGTCCCTGGCACTGCACAGACTGGAGGAGGGGTGCACATTTATCATTCCAGCTCTTGGGATATGGAGGCAAGAGGATCAGGAGTTCAAGGTCACCCTTGACTGCTACATGAGACCCTGTCTCCATCTCAAAGAAAGAAAGGGAAAGAGGTGGGAAGAAAGGAGGGAAGAAAGAAAGAAAGAAGGAAAGAATGAAAGAAGGAAGGAAGGAAATGAGGAAGAAAGGAAGGAAAGAAAGAAAGGAGGAAAGAAGGCTCCAAGAAATCATTTCACCCAAATTCACATTGCTTACTATGACAAGAGTCAGAATTCAATCCCAAGCCTATCTGCCTCTCAGCTTCTGGTTTTGTCAAATAAGCCCTTTCCTAACTGGACACCTCAGCCACTAAGGCACAAAGCTCCCTCCCCCAGATCGTAGACAACTGTGTAAGTGCTACTGGACTCTACAGCAAAAGCAATGTGACTCCACGTTTCACAACTTGGAGAACTAAGTAACTTGGGTGAGAGAACAAAGGCAGTGAACAAAGGTAAAAGGTTCCACACATCCAAAGTAAGGCTAAGAATGGAGAAAAGAGAGAGGGCCCTGGCTCCAGAATCTTCTCCCTGAAGTGCCAGCTGAACTAGTAAACTCCCATTTCAAACAGCAAGTCCCCCGAGTGTTAAGTGTTGGTCTCTTTTTCCTTAAGTATTAAATACTAGCAATCACTAGTATTCAGCACCAACTATCCTGATCCAGGCAATAAAAACGGCAGGAAAGTCTTGGAAAACTATAGCAATTCTAGGTGTTTTATATCCTATTTTATTTAACTTTCTTAATGCTTAGTAAGGTGTATTTCACTATCTCTCTTGAATATGAGAACCTGTGATGAGAAGGAATAAGTCTAGAGAAATCTAGAAATGGCAAATCCCTCCCTCTTCCTGTAGAGCAGGGATGAGCAACTATAGCCCACAGACCAAACTCAGCCCACTGTTATAAATAAAGTTTTATTGGCACAAAGTCACGCCCATTCTTTTATCACATGTGACTGTTTTCATCTCCAAAAGCCTGCATAACTGCAGTGAAGACCATATGGCCCCCAAATCCAGAAGTACCACCCAGACTTTTGCAAAGAAAGACTGTGGTGTTTTTCCCACGCAGCTGTACTGGCAGTGTGGTTTCCATCCTTACAGTGGCATGTATGGAGGAGAGAGAGAAGACACCTTTATTAAAATCCATGGACATGATCCCTCAGGCTTACCTGAAGAGGCTGTGCATTGGCTAATTTAAAGACAGAATGCTCACAGAAGGAGAAGGAAGTTTGCAGGAGCCTGTGTTGACTGTGAGTTTTCACTGTGGTCTGCAGCTGGGCTCATGTTGAATTTTACAGCACAGAGATAAGGAAGACGTGAGCTCTACTGCCAACAACTACACAGAGAAGGGATTGGTGAACGTTTTTACTGACAATATACCTTCCTACCACCCTCCTCAATAGCCCTCCGCTGAATCCCTTCTTTCCAACTAGTTTCTCTTCTATTTTGATGTCATCATTTCCTGCTATTATGCAGGTTTTCTGTAGGTAGCATCAGCCACTGTGAGGTCATGAATATCAAGGCCACTTTATTCCTGGAAGATACTGTGGTAAGCACTCCTCCCCTTCTTTTGGCTCTTACATTCTTTCTTCCACCCCCTCCTGCAATGAGCCATTTAGTGCTGAATGCTCCATTGTCACTTCTCAGCACTATGGTGACTTTTGAGTCACCCCAGTGGCTACCACCATCTGAAAAGAGGAGCTTCTTGAGCCAAAAGTGAGAGTAGCATTAATATATGGGCATAAACATAAAAAAATTAGAGGGCAGTTTGGTGGCTAAGGGAGGGAAGTTTTTAAATATCTTTATTATCCATAATTAGATACATTGTATAAGCAAATCTTATGATGGTACCCCCATTTCCCTCCTCCCTGTCCCCACTCCACTGGGGATCCTCCTTGGTGGGCATACTGGATCAGTCCATGGGGTAGGGGGTTATGAATTGGTCTAGAGGTAGCCAGTTTCCCCCTGCCCTTTGTGTGTTGTTGCTGAGGGGGCAATGTCTCTGGATATTCTCCCCCACCATTTTATTTTTTATTTTTTTAAAATTTATTGTCCATAATGAGTTACAACATTTAGTGGGCAAACAATGAGCTGTTATCCCCAATTCCCCGCTGCCCTCCCCTCCCCCCTCCACTGGATAACCTCCTCCATGGGTCGTCTGGATCAGTCCTTGTGACAGGGGACCATGGATAGCCTAGTATTCAGCCAGGTTCTCCTGGCCATGCCTCTGGATAATCTCCCCCACCAGGGCTCTCACAGTCTTTCCGCCCCCTCTTCCGCATAGTTCCCTGAGTCGTGGTGGATGAGTATTAAGGCTGCTTTAAGGTTGTGAGCTTAGGAGTCTTTGGTTGGTTTCTGTCTCACTGGCTTATCCTGTGTTGATTTAATGGCTGTGGCTGTGGGCCCCTTGTTCATCCCGTCATTCTCTGCGAGGTTCCATTTGGATCCTCCACTATAAGACTGTGGTGGCTCCTCTCTTGCCAGAATCTCAGCTATCGGCCTACGGTCAGTTGGTAGGGTTAGATGGGCCCCAGCTCTCTCGCTGCATCCTGAAAAATACAAACACAATCTCCATTGGAGAGTGAGATCAGTGTAGGTTAACAAATATACACAATTCTGGATTACCTAGATTCTATTTTTAGTAGCCTCCCTGTCACTCGCTCCCATAGTGCATCTTGTTTTGGGAGCCCAAAAGTACGGGATCTGGTGCCTATTGCCCTAAATCCCTAGTTCCAGACAAGGGGACCCCCTCACTAAGTGGAAAATTGGTCGAATTTGAAAGCTGTTGATTGTCTCCCCCAGGCCCAGGCTCCTCCATTACACACGTGCTCCTTTGTTGGTTCGCTGTTCCCTCCCATTAGGAGGTGTGGTCAGCCTACTCATGGCCGCAGACTGTGTTTCGTGTCAATCGTCTCTGTTTACTCCAGCTGTCGTTGATCAGTTTCCCCTGGCAGCCTGTGCAGTGCCTTCCAGCACTACACTAACTGCCTTCTGGGGGCTGGATACCATTCCGGACGTTGAAGGGTTTCTCGATGCTGATCGATGCAGTCTGTGGTTTCTTCAGTAACAGGATTTTGCCTCAGGCCTGGGGAGAGCACTCAAGAGCTTTGACAGAATTCTGTCTTGTTGGAATCTCATGAGTCGCTTTGGTCAACAGCTCAGTGAGGGAAGGAACCAGTGGTTGGAACCAGGGGTTGTCAGGCTGCTCTAATTATTCACAGGCTTAGACTATCTCCCCTACTATTCATGAGGCCAAAAGTGATAACTTGTTTCAGGTCTAAAAATCAAAATAACTTATGTCAAGCCTCTGGATACAGAGGCATCAACTTCTTAAATGTGTGATAGCTGTTTCTTCGACTTAAATCTTATCAGGGTCCTCATTGAACAAATAGATTAAAAGTCAAATATTGTTAGCACTGCATTTTATAAACTCAAATTTATATAGCATTTACTTATTAAAAATTGAAGCAATACCATTTTGATCAGTAGCTTGTGTGTGTGCAGGTATGCTTGTATGTGCTTGTGTGTGCATGTGGAGGCCAGAGGACAATGGTACTGTTTTTCTTGATCATTCTCTACCTTATTTATTCAAACAGGGTCTCTCACTGAACCCAGAGCTCACTGATTAGTCTAGACTAGCTAACCACCACCTGCCTCTGCCTCTCTCCCCAGGCCAGGATTAAAGATGCACATCACCCATCACTGCACTAAGCATTTATGTGGGGTTTGGAGATTCGAACTCAGATCCTCATGCTTGTGTGGCAAGCACCTTACCATCTTCCCCGGCCTGGAACAGTAGACTAGAGTGACATACTTTCAAATAAGTTTGGAGGCCTTCATTGTGGTCTCATATCAGTTTTGATGTGCAATTTACATTTTCATTTACCTCTGTTGCAAGATAGCTTAAACTGACTCAGAAGCTTAAAGAAGGAAGTTAAGAATCATTTGCTTTCTAAGTAAAATCTTCAACAATTTCACCTTCATAGCCATAATATTCAGACATGCCAGTGGTGGGCAAGCAAGAAAAATTTGTTAAATGGATGGATCTAAGAGTTCTAATGGCTGGGCATGGTGGTACATGCCTTTAATCCCAGCATTTGGGAGACAGCAGTAGGAGGATTGATGGGAGTTCAAGTTCACCTTGAGACTACATAATGAATTCCAGGTCAGCCTGGACAAAAGCAAGACCCTACCCCAAAAAGAAAAATGTTTTGATGTAATACAGTTGCACTTTCACTTTTACTTGGATATTACAGTCTGAGTTTAGCAAGTGCCACTGTTGATTACTGGGTGTCTGGTCTCCTGGACATGTGGCACCAATAAGACTCCCAGGACTTTATAACCTAGGAGGAAATGCAGACACATCAGGGGCCTGCCTGGGTCTAACTGAGCCAGAAACACACCCAAGTGCTTGTTTTCACGACATAGTCTAAACAAGAGCAGAAACCTGGACACTCTCTCGATGGCAGCAAGAGGGTAGAAGAGAGAACAAGGTAGATGGGAAGAAACACGAGGAGATACCAGCAATGCATTCTTTTCACTTTGCAAAACCTTTCCTTTGGTCTGAAGAGAAGAGGAAAGGATGCCATCAGAAAACGAGGCAGTAAGCAGGTGCCTATGACATAGCACATTCTTCGAGATTGTTCCTGTATATTATCTCATTTAATCTTCTGAGCAACCCTTTGAAGCATTAAGTAGTGTTTTCAATTTTGTAAATAAGACTGCAGCTCAAGGTATTAAAATATTGAAGGGCCAGAATTCAAAGCACAGATATTTGGTTTTGTTTCTCACTCGACATTCTAGGGTTTTCCTCACCATATAGGATGTGTGCCCTCCAGGGTCTGGAGGCACCCAGGCTTGAGTTAGGTAACAGGAACAGTTTAGAAAGTCACACATCTCAGCCTTAACTAATTTACATAAGTCATTTGGAAAAAAAAAACGAATCTGATCGCACCCTGTTAAGTTATAACTCTCCTGAGAATTTATGCAGCCTTCCTCATCCTAGAAAGGAAGAAAGAAGAAAAAAAGAGGTCAAAGAACATGGGTTCTGTTCTTGCTTTTGCGCCAGTGAAAGGACCAGGAAATGTAAAATATTGCCAGTAATAAATCATGGAAATAATTTAACATTTTGATAACCTTTTCTGTTTTCCTTGCTGGGAACACTACTTTTGCCTTGGCCCACCTATGAAACCAGAGTTCAGCCTTCAAGAAAAGGGATCGCAATCTGTCCATGAACAAATGCAAAGACTTACACAAAATACTGTATGTCTCTGCCATTCAAAACTGGTATCATCCAGCTAAAGTCATCAACGATACCTGGTTTTCTCTTTGCCTCTCACACAAAGGGTTAATTCTGGAACATTCAATTTACTGAGTTCTCTCTCTCATCACTCATGGCTGTGGCTTTTGCTGACTGTACACAGGTGACACCTTGGGTAACATTCACATCCTGGGTCTAATAGCTTTATCTCTCGTGGGGCTTAGAGTGTCCAATGTCTCCCATAGCTTTATTCTTGATCCCCAGATGGTGGTCACTGGGGACCAGCCTTGGGATTTTATAATCCATCCTGCTCCCTCCCCCTGTTTTGCCAGCAGTAGCTGGTTCATTCTTACTGCTTCCTTCCGACCTCTGTGATAGCAATCACATGTCTTATAGAATAATCATATGACAACTTTCTGACAAAAAATCTTGACAGAGGGCCACTTTCTCCAGTTTTCACAAAGAAGCTAGTAGCATCCATATACAGAAAAGAAAACTCTCTTTCTATGCTTCCCAGGCTTTGTATTAGTTAGATATGGCTGCGAAGATGCTGTGTAACAAACAACTTCAGCAATTTCAGTGACCAGCAACAGCAAGGCTGCTCTTATTGGTCACTGAGAAAAGTAGAAAAGTCGTCATTTTCATAGATCTACAGGGATATTGTTCTATACTAGTCTCAGCTATATCTGGGTCTGGATGAGGTTACAGCCAAAACCACAGGTCAGGTTTAGTTCTGCTCTGTGGTCACAAATCCCGAGACCAGGCGTCGTCAGCCCAGCTACCTGGAGCATGGGGCAGCAGGAGCTCAAGAGAAGCCAAACCACACAAATGCTTGGAAACTTTGGCTCATGTCACGTTCTTTTACTTTCTACAAACCAAAACAAGCTTCATAGTCATGTATATCAGAGAGGAGAGATGTATGCTCTTCGCATAGTGGTGGAGAAAGGAGAGTGATTTTTTTTGTTAAATGTAACATAGTCTGCCACAAACCTATTCTATGTATGGTAGTAAAACGATACACCAAAGGGAAAGCCCACCATTTCTACAGCTCAGAGAATATTAAAAATTGTAATGGTTTATACTGATTGTCAATTTAAGGGGATCTAGAATCGCCAGTGAGTGATGTAGATTAGGTTAGCCTCTGTGAAGGTATGTAATGGATTATCTTGATTAGGTTAGTCAAGGTGAGAAGATCCACCTTAACTGTTGGCAGCACCATTCCATAGGCTGGGGTCCTGGGTTGTGTAGGAAGGAGAGAGCTGGCTGAGCAGAAGCATTCATCACTTTGCTCTGCGTCCTCACTGCTGGACAGAGGGTGACCACCTCCGGCTGCCATGCTTTCCCTACCATGATGGACTGCAACCTGGAATTGTAAGCTGAAATAAACCCTTCTTCCCTTAGACAGATTTTTTGTTATGGATTGTGTCCCAGCAATGAGAAGTTAATGGATATAAACACTATTCCTAAATTGAGGCAAGCCATTGCCTATTGTGGTCTTCGCATACTGGGTTTTTTAATTGATCTGCTTTAAAAAATGATCTGGGAGCTGGAAAGATGGCTCAGAGGTTGAGGCACTTTCCTGAAAAACCTAACTACCTGAGTTCAATTCCTCAGTATCTACATAAAACCCGATGCACAAAGTAGTGCATGTGTCTGGAGTTTATTTGCAGTAGCTGGAGGCCCTGGGGTGCCCATTCTCTCTCTCTCTCTCTCTCTCTCTCTCTCTCTCTCTCTCTCTCTCTCTCTTTCTCTCTCTTCCTCTCTCTGTCTCTCATGTCTCTCTGTGTGTGCTTGCAAATTAATTAATTAATATAAATAATAAATTATCTGCTTCATTTTCATCATGTTGTAGATTAGTGTAACAGGTCTGGCACTAATAAGCATTGCCTATAAAGGAGCATAAAGTAAATAATTTGACTTCTCAAGCTACATAGCCTCTGTATGCAACTACTTATCTCTGATATTTGGACAAAAGCAGCCACAGGGAACACTTACACAGATAAATATAACTATATTCTGATAAAACTTTATTTACAAAAATAGATGGAAGGCCAGATTTAATCCCAAAGACATAGTTTGCATCCCCTGTACAGTTTCAACCATAAAGGGCATAGTTCTTGTTTTGATTACCTATTCTTACATGCCATAACACTCCTAATTAAATAGCTTGAAGCAATTATTCTCTCGTCTTTCATGATTCTGCACATTAATGGGATGCAGCAGGTGGTTCTCTTGCTCTGTATGATGTTGCTGCCTCTGCAGACATTGGAGATCATTGACAGGTCTTGGACATTCCGAATGGCTCACTCACCTGGCTGGCCCCTTGGCAGGATTGACTGAACACTGCAACAGCTGAGTCCCGGCTGCCCTGCCTTTCCTCTTGCCTGCTACCTGGAAAGCTTGGGGCCAGAGCTGTCATTTCTGCCACATTCCACTCATGAAGCCCCCCCCATCCTGGCTTATCCTCTACCACCCACTCATCTGTGCCTCATGCTATGACCCACGCATCTGTGCCTCATGCTGGCCTGTGTCAGAATGTTAACTTTCTTAGTCCTGGTCTTCAAGTGAGGCAGAATTATTTTAAAACACTCAAAAGATTCTGTAAATCTTTGCTCCGCTCTGACAACTCCCTTGCCCAGAAATACCCTGCCTCAGTCCAGCCACAGATGAAATGAATCAAGTCAATTTAACGCAAAAGGAGGGCATGTCTATCCCCAATCATGCCAGACATGGCTTGAAACATTCTTGATACCCCTTAAATGTATCTTGTCTACTAAAAGACCCAGCTCTACCAAACCTCTGGCTCCATGTACCACAGGGGTAACATGATCCACAGGACCTGGAAGTGGTGAAGGAACCCCTCACCCTCAAAGCTGAACACCCTCATTTGGGTTTGTATAATGGATCTACCACCTTACTAAGGCCATGGTGTAATTCTGATGATGAACATTTCCCGTAGACTTCGGTCTGCTTCCATCAGTCCAGCCATTCTGGAGGTCTTGGTGGTCATTCTAGACCACTGCTCAGTCACAGGCACTTTTTAGACTCTCCTTAAGTTATACCACGTTGACCTTACCCCAAACCGTACCATCTGTACACATTTCCCCTTCTCTATCCTGTCTCTATCTTCCTGGCCTACCTACCCCCATATTATCACCTTAACCTCCTCCTTCCAGCCTCAAGTCCAAGACAGGAAGCTGGAGAAGGTGCTGAAGGAAATGGCGGATCATCACAGACACCTTCTCAAGTCCACTCAGGCAAAGGAATTGCTGGAGAATAAAATGACTCCGTTTGAGTATCAGAATGTGCCAGAATTGGCCTCTGTTCTCCCGCCAAGGGACATGAAGCTGCCCGTTCCAACCTCCACTGCACAGCAGACCCTGCACCTAGAGTCCACCCATGTGAGCCTCCACTGGATTCTGTGTGCTGTGTGCCTGTCAGGTCATAAATCTGAGCTGCCAACACCCCAGCAGAGCTCACAGCAGATATCCTGGACCCCGTTTCCCTAATCCCTTTCTAATCTGCCCTTTGTCCAGCAACTGACTCTTGGTTCTATCTCGCATTTATAACCCTGTTGGCTTGACAGATGGGTACATTCTCCTGGTCTCTCATCTCCCTGTCAAAGGCTGGTCTTGCTCACCAGCTTTCATATATTTTACTTTTAGTATAAAGTACCCAAAAGGGCCACTGAAGACCCCCCCCAGCAAGAGGTCTTTGAGGTGAGAAGGGAGATTCATAAAGGTTGGGCATTTTATACTTTGAGTGTATGGCCCAAATTGAATAGTTCTGAGTGATGCAGACAGACCTTGACCTCACGAGCAATCGTCCTACCAAACAGACACAACTGGCCCACAACGAGCTATTTCTGAAGGAGTCTGCACAGAGTATTGGTGAAAAGTGATACCCAGAGGAAGACTAGCCAGACTGAACTACTTAAGGAAACAAAGCATCTTTGAGAAATGAAATTAATTAACTGCTTCCAAAGGGAGCAGAAAGTAGGAGGCTGGGAGGGCGATGGGAAATTTTATATAAATTTCCAAAGAACAAGGGACTTGAAAGTTAACTGGGGGAATTTCTAACTCTAAATTAAAAAATGCCTTCCAACATGATGGTTTAGCAGTGTGTGATAGGCACTCAAAATTGGGATTTGGTTATAGACAAAGGAAAGCTCTGACAGAGAAAAACAATAAATTAAATGCATAAATCGAGGGGATTTGGGCTCTTTAAAAGTTACTTCACAATATGCTCTGAGGGTGATTTTAGACTAGGCCTTGACAGGGTGAGATGGTGAATATGAAAGTGAGCTATTGTCAGTCCGAAGGGCCTTCTGCAGAAATGAGTTCCCAGAGAGCAGCCAAAGGGAATTGCAAAGATCTCGTTTACATCCTCTGTGTCTTCCAGCCCATTTCCTTGGGATTTAAGAAAGCAGAAGGATTTGGAGATCCTGAAACAGCTATATAAATTGCTGAGTGTGGGTCTCATAGATACGGTGTCCCAACATGGACATTTTATTTCTGTCTGCTCTAACAAATTCCTCTGCCCACTAGCCCCCATTACAGCAATCCCCACAAGTTTGCCAGTTTCCTAGGGCATAGTAGCTGAATCGTGTCAGGACACCATGGGTCTCAGAACAAGAAGAATGAGTGGGAATAGCCAACGGGTGAGGAGGTTTAGGGGCACCCACCCCAGGAAGGAAAAAGAAATCTCTGAAGTCACATAAAGGGGATCCTCTAACTAGAAAAAGGGCTTCTTTTCCAATGGTCTGGCCTCCAAGATTTTCTTAAAATGAATAATTTCAATGTATCAACCCATGTGAGGAACTTCATGCATTTGTCCAAAATCCCACTCTTTGACCTGTAGACTGTTAGATGATTCAACTCCATTTTAACCCCACCAGAGCCAGAAACTGGGGAGTCAGTACACAAGAAGAACTGAGTTTGGTCTTGATTTCTGCTGTGTGTGTGCACATGTGAGCTTGCACGTGTGTTTCTCTGTGTGATGTTCATTTCTCTGAACATGTCCCCCTTGCTCATCAGGAGACCCCCTCTGTACATCGCCCACCTCCTCTGAGTGGCATCTCTGTCTGTTTTTCTCCATGCCCCGGTGTCCTGTGTTTTCACACACATTCCTTTGTGTCTCTACTTCTCACTCCACCTTCTACTTTCTTTCTCCCTTTCTCTCTTTCCTCTACCAACCTTCTCTTTCTCTGCACCTGATCAGCATGAAAACCATTTCATTAATAATAGAAAACAGTGAAACAGTAGGTATTGTATTAGAATATTAATCAGGAAATTTAAATGAATTATTGGGATTACCTACGAAATAGACATTTTCAAAAAATCATTAATAGTCATATAATTCCATTAAAATTGTTTATTCACAATGTCCATAGAAGTATCAAGGCCTCCGAAACTGTGACTGGACGGGCTCCAGGCCTAGTGAAGGAAAACTTCTTGGATGAAATTTAAAAAAGGTCATGAAGGCATGTCCACCACGCACTGTTCAGCAGGCCTCAGGATATTGCAAGCCTCAAAAATGGTAGCTTGACTAAAACCAAAGTACCTGATGTCACTGCCCAGGCAAGGACAGCAGTCCAACCCAAAAGACACTTGATTACTTCCTATCTTCCTTCTAATGTTAAAATGATCAGAGAAAGAGAATCTGTCCTTGGGATTTTGCAGCATTGCCCTTTTTAGAACAATCCACCACCTCCCTTGTCCTCCACTCTATTTCCCCAGGAACCCTTCTCCCAGGAAAGAGCAACCCAACTCTGTATCCACACACACACACACACACACACACACACACACACACCTGCACTCAAATGCATGCATACATGCATGCAAACCCATGCATACGTACACACATTCATTCTGACATATATGCATGTACACACATACATTCATACATATACACACATTCATGCCTAGCACACACATTCACACACACATGCATTCATGCAAGCACATGTGTTCATACACAAGCACATACACCAAGCTCAGGTTTCTTCCTCACTGGCTGTCCTTTGCTTGTTTGCCCCTAGCATCCATATTTGATATCGACTAATGCAAAGTAATCAGAAGCGGGGCCTTGA
>PVHP010001682.1:35923-103423 GCA_004024765.1 Zapus hudsonius | reverse complement strand
AAAGGGAGGGGAATGGGAGGGCAGGAGGAGATATACAAAACTAAATCCAAAAATGAAATGTTATCATAGAAACCTTCCTCCTGGATAGTAGACTTTAAGACAAAACCCTCAACAGGAGCATGGAGGGATGGTCTGGAAGAAGGGTCCTGGAGAAGGTGGGATGAAGTCTAACTCCAAAAAAAAATAAATCTCAGCAGGAGGAATAAATTTGAAAAATTTGGACCAATTGCACAACATGGCAAATATAGCTAATTATTGAATACTATACATTTTAACATGACTCCAATCTTAAATTTCAAACATTATCATCCTGAGAAATGTTAAATATTTGAGGTGTTGGATATGCTGATTATCTTGAGTTAATCATTGTACATTGTATTAAAAATCATGTCACTTTCACCCTAAAATATGGATAAATAAAATCAATAAGTTGCTCAAAGTCAGTTGTCAGCAGTTTTCATTCAAGAAGTTAGACTACAAGCTGATGCCCAAGTATACTGTCTCCATTTGAGTGGCATCGCATATCTCAATTTGGGGAAGTTCTAGTTTTCTGATACCAATTTGATTATTCAAAGGTTGTTTTAAAATTATTATTTATTAAAAATTATAAGCAGAGGAAGATAGAGATAAGAGAGACTTATGCAAATTTAATAATTATCAGGTAAACATCAAACATCTGCACTTCAAGTTCGACATCCATAACCAGTTACAATAGTACTGGATTTCCCATTTCCATACTTGAGTAGCCAGGGAAAACTTCCACCCTGAGCCAGCAGTGCTCCAAGGTAGCCTGGTATATTCAAAACATCACAGTCCTTGTATATAAAAACATTAGGATCTCCATTGCAAACCCTGGTCCACTTTTAGCTCCAGACATTGGCCTTTCTAGCCTTTAAAACAGGAATATCTTGTTTCCCATGCCTCATCTCTGCAGAGGCTCCTATGTAACTTCAGACAATGGCATCCTGGCCTCCAATAGGGGTCATCACCCAGCTTCACTTGCTGCATCTCAGCAGCAGTTCCTTGAACCATGTGCACTTTATCACCCACTTCCATTTTTTTTTCATGATTCCAAAACCCACACCAGGTATGCATCCATACAGCCAATGCTAATCCAGGGGGAAAATAAATCATGACCTTGAAGAGTAGGTTCCTTCCTTTCACATCATCTCTTTTAAAAGAGTTTGCATCTATACCATTCAGTCTTTCCTGGGTGGAACCTCCTCAGGCATCTTTCCATTGTTCCATAGTCTAAATAGTTAATCTTCCTTAGCAGCACCTACAGTAATCTGAAACCTATCTCTGTGCCTGTAATTTTAAACTTGTTTGAATTTTTTTAACTTTTAATCTTATATCTTTCAGTTTCATTTCTTATGCCAGGCACATTAGTCTCCATTACTTTCAAATTTGATCATCATCAAACTCTTAGGGCTTGGGCAGAAGAACACAGTCAGCCCTTATGTCAGAAGCCTAGTTTCAATAAAGTTCTCTGTTGTCTTTTCTTCTCCTTTGATAGTTCATACGCAAAGCCTCCAAACACCATTCTCTCTGCATTTAGCATTTTCAAACTCTCATTGGAATAGTCCACAAAACTTGGCTTACCATTCTGGAAGACGTTTTCAGTTGCAAGGACCAAGTTCTGTCCCATTCTTCCAGCACAAAAGTTCCAAAAGACCAAATTTCACATGGTATGATTTACTGTGCTACAACACCACCTGTGGTAATTTGATTCAGGTGCCCCACATAAACTTAATGCTTTCTGAATGTTTGATCCCCAGCTGATGGCAGTTTTGGAATTGGAACCTTGGAGGTGTGTTGTTGGGGGCGGGCTTATGAAGTTTATAGCCAGCTTCTTCTTGCCAGATTTTGGCACACCTTCCCACCACTGTTTGCAGTGCTGTGGCAGAGGTGATGCCCACCATCTGCTCATATAATCATTTTCCCTGCCATCATTGAGCTTCCCCTCAAGTATGTAAGCCAAAGTAAACCCATTTCTTCCACAAGCTCTTTTTGGTCATGTTCTTTTCTGCCAAGTAACGAGGACCCTGACTGCAACACCACCCTGCTTTTCTGTTATCAAATTTATGAAGTAGTCGGTTTTAGTTGCTGGGATGAAAACCCAAACCAGGCACAGTTTAGGGGGGAAAGGGATTTATTTCAAGCTTACACACAGGGGAGAAGTTTTATCAATGGCAGAAGAAGCTGCTTTCATACATCTAAGCAAAGAGAAACAACCAAACTGTCTATAAAAACAAAAAGCAGTAACCAAAACCAGCATCAAACAATAGGGACCCCAGGCAGAGCTCAGCCTGCTCCACATACTTTTGGGCTGGAAATCAGGTCTGCCCTCCAACACACCTTTGAGCTGGACCCCAGGATCTACCCCCCAGTGTCACCTCCTCTACCATGGCAGCTGGAGACCCAAGTTACAAGCTTAATGAAACACTTTAGTCAATGGGGGGGCATACATTTAAATTGCCATAATAGGTAACATTTTTTAGTGCTTAGTATGTATCAGATGTTTTTGGTCCTCTTTCTTTTTGGATAAGGTCTTCCCACATAGACCAGCTTGACCTTGAAATCATGATTATCTTGCCTTGTGCTTTGATCACATATATGAGCCACCACATCCCACTTGTGCCAGATACTTTGTGTATTAACTGGTTTATTTCTCAAAGCAACTCAATGAGCTATGTATTAAAAAAGAATAAATTTTCCAGTGAGGAATGATTGCCAAAAGTATTAGTTCGTTGTCATGGTTTGAAGTCAAATAGCTATACTATAAACTCATGCTCAGGTACATTGTCTCCATTTGAGTAGACAGTAGATTACTCCATTTAGGCAGATTCTAGTCTTCTGGTATCAATTTCATGAGTTAATAAACTATTCTGAGCTACAAACTTCTCATGTATTTACCAAGGAAATAATAATGAATTATTTTAAACTATTTTGGACAAAGTATTTTATCTCCACAAAGTGAAACTTTGCATGGAACTCTATTATTAGGAAAACAAATGAAATTGATGAAAAGATTGCTGCTTGAGTTGTTGAGCAAGGGTGGGAAACTGGCTCCTGATCTTCCAAGCTTAGCCCATGAGGTATCACATCAGAACCCCAGGCTAGAAGGGATCATCAGGTCAGAAACACCAGCATTCATGCTTCAGAATCCTCTAACATACAAGCAATATCGAATTCTTCATATGGCATTTAGAAGTTATTTTTTAGAATGTCAAACAGATAATCACAGTAGTAATTTATATAGCATGGATCCTTTGGTTTGGTAAGATAAAGTGTATAAAGACACATTCTCTTTGCTTTTCTTTCATTTCATATTTCAAATTTTGGAGGTACTATGTGCTTTTGGAAACTTTTGTATGCTTTGACCCTATTCCTTGACATTCCATATGGTGGTGTCTTGCAAAGCTGAACTAATACCTGCCGGGAACAAATTTCCATTGCACAGGTTGAGAAGGGAGCCTCTAATAACAGAAGGTATTAAATTACAAACCATGGGTTGATTCTTACTGCCACAAGAAAATGCTGATTTGCTTGTCATTTTCTTCACTGAATTCTTTCCTCTGATGTTTATGAAATCTAAACAACTGGTCTGCCTGATAAATGACCTAAAATAGCTCATCAATAGTGTCATGCATCTGCTCTGACACGTGGCAGAGAGACATACTTGTCTGAGAAGCACTTGAGAAGTGATCATGGCTAGACTTACCTTTCCCACATCTGCTTTTCTCATTTTACCCTATTTTCTTTCTGCATAAAATGTCAGTAAACTGTTATTGAGAAGTGTCACAGGAAAGCAGCATTCAAACACCAAACTTGCTACTGGAATAATGAGTGGTAGTTTAGAAAATTATTGACTTAAACATACTCATTTCCTTTTCCCAATTATCCTCACCCTGATTTTTGATGTTTTACTCATCCATGAGGCTAAAGGATGAAATAAATAAACGAACAATTAAAAAGTATGTGGACATGGAAATGTGAATAAATGAGTAAACATTTTCCAAGATTTAGAAAATAAAGTGTTTATGGAAGTATGGGAGAGAAGTTAAGGCTGTACATGAATCAAGAAACCAGGTCTAGATATGACTTGTAAACTATGCAATGGAGTTTAGATAATAATCTTCAATGATGGGGAACCATTAAAAATTCTACTCAATTTATTTCCCTTGTAATTTATGACTTAGCAAGGTCAATCCCTTAATGTAAAGTTATCTAATACTTAAGGAGGATGGTTATTATAAGTGTCATAAATTACTTTGATGGCATATGATAAAGGGACAGAAGAATTGGTAAGAGAGAGGCAAGGACTATTCTAGACAGATTTGGTTAGTTGAATTAAAATAGCTTAATGATCAGACAATATGAAAGGAAGGGCAAAGAAAGAATCCAAGCTAACTTCTTAGCTCCGAATTTAAGATACTGGATGTTAGATCAAAGAAGCAGAGAACAAACATTGAAGCAGAGTTTTTATTGAAGATGACCAAATCAGTTTGATTTTGAGTCACCTGCAAGATATTTAGGAAAAGATTTCAATTCGATGCTGAGAATCTGAAGCCTGAAAGTAGAGCACTGCCAAAGGCTGCAGGTTTTGAATTTTCCAAAAGAATAATTTAAGTGATAAATGTGGATAAGATGGTCTGGAAGACCTTAAATAAAAATTTGGACCATTAACTTTTATGCATATAAAATTCCAGAGGAATGGTGAAATGGGGATTGTATTGAAATGAGTTAAGGTTTGTAAGGACAATAACTTGTGAGTAGCATATTGACCTCCTCCAAAAATATTTTTCAATAGTGAGCAAACACTTTATGACCTAAAAGAGTTGCTTCAATATTGGTCAGTCATTCTGAAAGGGAGTATTGGCAGAAATGTGATTTGTATCCAATAGATGTCCAATCGGAATTATCGTAGTAGTGCTTTCATTGAGAAGAGAATGACATTTAACAATTGTAAGTAATTCTACACAAGGGAGGTCTCTGAGACACTTCTAGGAAGACTACTGGCACCTGTTTAGTTAATACAAGGGAACAACATGATTGGGAATTTGCACTTCACTAAATTTGCTCAATTCATTTTCTCTGGATCAGAAAAATTGTGATTATAAATCATTTTGAGGGTTGAACTACTGGCTTGATTACTGAATTTTGTATTTGCTATATAAATCTGTGAGTGAAGGTTGTGGTTAGGTTAAAATGGATTGTTTTATCTGAAGGAGCAAGATCAGAGGACTAGGAATCCAAGAGTTAGCAAGCCCCCTTGTTGCCTTTTACTTTATCATGATTCATTCATATTGCTGGAGGATTTCATTAGCTATGGACATGTAGATAGTTAGACTGGAGCAGCCAGGCTAAACTATTGCGAGCCTCTGAAAATGAATGACTTTCCCTGGAGCGGAGTCTTTGGCAGCATCATGGCTTTCTTCCTGCGGTCAGGGTTTATAGATGTTGCTTTTAAAGGGTTATTTCTTCACTCAACATGAATATAGTCTATTTTGTAAGAATTTTGGATAAGAAAAAAATAAAGTAGAAATCACCTATGCCTTGTACTGTTGAGGGACCAAATAAATACTTTTGGAATATGATTTTTCTTCCTTGATAATTAATTACTACAAACCCTTGGCATCTGTCATAGTCAGCCACACACCACTGGGATGAATCTCCAAACCAGGCACAGTTTATGGGAGGAAATGATTTATTCAAGCTACAGATCCAGGGGAAGTCCCAAAAAAATGAAAGAGGCTGGTCCTCTTTCACAGGTCTGAGCAGAGAGAAAAACCCATCACCTGCACCACACATACAAAACAGCAAACAGGCAAGAGGGCCAAAGAGAATTTCTTTTCCTTTATATAGGCTTAGCGTGGGGTCTTGCAACCCTATCCCAGACTTAATGGCTTCCTGAGTCTCTGGAATTTCCTTCCTGCACTTCCCACACAGGAAAGGATGTTTACTTCTTGCTTCTTTAAGCTTCTTTACATCCTTCCCTTTGCTGAGAGGCTGCCTTCCTGTAAACATCCTCAGAGACCCACCCAAGATAATTAAAAAGATCCAAGTTGACAACAAAACCTAACCATCACAGCATCTTACCTTATTTGCTCCTCCCTTTCAATACCAACTGTGGCTTCTTTTGCCAAAGTTAGTGCATTCTAAGGGAGCTTATGTGCTTGAAAGAAAGCTGGAGAGGTACATCAGACAAGCCATGTTAGGTTTGAAGTAACTAGTAAAGAACACTTTGAGATTAGAACCATGTGGTTTGTAGCTGAGTGGTGCAGTCAGGTCTAAAGGTAGGTCACTGATCACAATAAACTCTCCAAATGTGAGGCTGGAAGAAGAGAAAATGACCAAACTACACAGCATAGGGATTTCAATAGAAGTTCAGCCTTCACAGAGAATTGAGAAAGGGCAGTAGTTGGTGGTATCTTGAAATCCACACAGGAAATGTACCAACTGAGGCTAATCTGCAAGAAGGTTTCCTTATCTGAAGCAACATTCTTACTTTTTGCATGGTCAATTCTCTTTCTGTCTGTCTCTGTCTCTGTCTCAGTCTCTGTCTCTCTCTGTGTCTCTCCCTCTCTGTCTCTCTGTCTCTCTGTTTCTCCCTCTGTGTGTCTGTGTGTAAGAAAGGCATGTGTGGAGAGGGTAAGCAAATGGGTGCCATGATAAGTGGACAACTTCAGAGTCAGTCCTTGCATTCCATCTTGTTTGAGTCAAGACTGCTAGTGTTGTTCACCTCTGAATTTGCCAAGCTGGTTCATGAGCTTCTGGGGAGACTTCTATCTGACTCTCTTTTTTTGCACTGGGATTACAGAAGCCTGCTACAGCATTCGGCTTTTTTGTGGGTTCTCTGGATCTAAACCCGGGTCCTCATGCTAACACAGCAAGTACTTTATCCACTGGGCCATCTCCCAGCCCTCCATGGTCAGTTCTAACGCATCCCTTTATCTCAGATAAATGCCACACCCTTCATCAAGCTTCATTTGCTATTCCCTCAGTATGGAAGCTCCTTCCTATTCAACTTGCTCTTACACAATCATCACAGTATTGATATAAAAAGCATCAACCCCATTTATCTGTGTAGTTTTGGAGGTTTGGCCACATCTTTGGGGCTTCCCACTGCAGGACAGCATGCAAAGACAACACAGAAGATACAAGAAGTGTTTGCCAAATGATGATGAATGAACCAGATTCATACTTTTCTTTACTCTCAGTTAAAGAGAGGGTATAAAATTATCCACTTCTCTTTCACAGTAAGCTTTTACTATTTGAGAGTCCTTTCTAGGCATTCCCTTTGCTCGGATGGCTTCCATCCTCTGAACTTCATGCTTTTTATGTCTCTAGTATGTTTCCACTAGCTCTGTGTATGCTTCAGAGATAGCCCTGATTTTCATGCTCTTGTGTTAGTCTCTCTGTAGACTCAAAGTAGTGAATTGAAAAGAATCTGTAAACTAAAGATCTGTAAACTACAGAATAAAGATCTGTAAACTACAGGCTTCTGATTCAGTTCTACCAATATCCAGCTGTAGCGAGTCAGAACGCTGTGACTCCTAGTTTCCTCATCTGTGAGAATCTATAAACATGTCTTCACACTCTTAAAAGGTCTTTCTGTTTTTCTCATTTATGCCTCAGCATCTGTTGAGCTTTCTCTACTTACACGGCCTCTAAAGAACATTTTAGAATTGCTTCAGTTAATATATTCAAGAAGTAGATTTTACAGTTTATTTGACATTATAAACTTGTAAAATGTGAAAGACATCTTTGGTATTGGAAAATTTAAACTTTTCTGCTATGTTCACATTTTCTTTTTTTTAAGTCTTTTTATACTTTTATTTATGAGAGAGAGAGAGAGAGAGAGAGAGAGAGAGAGAGAGAGAGAGAGAGAGAGAGAGAGAGAGAGAGAGAATGGGTGCGCCAGGGACTCCAGGTGCTGCAAAGGAACTCCAGATGCATGGGCCACTTTGTGCATCTGGCTTTACGTGTTCACATTTTCTTAATGACCATGCTTAACATTAATTAGGTATTTTTTGAACTTTTTAGTGATGAGATATTCATTGTCTTATATGTTAATTCTATTTTTCCTTAGGAAAATTTTTCAAAGTTTTAATTACCATAAATTTTATTAAATGTATATTAAAATTCAAATATATTTATGATGAAAGTATTTTATTAGCTCCTCTAACCTGAAGCATTTCAATAACCACTAATGTCTCCAAAGTAACCTATGGTCTAAGCCGGGTGTGGTGGTGCACGCCTTTAATCCCAGCACTCGGGAGGCAGAGGTAGGAGGATCACCGTGAGTTTAAGGCCACCCTGAGTACAGAGTGAATTCCAGGTCAGCCTGGACTAGAGTGAGACCCTACCTTGAAAAACCGAAAAAAAAATGTGTCAATAAAGTAACCTATGGTCTATGACAGATCATTTGATTTCCTTTATTTATATATTCATTTTCATTAATGTATTTTAACTCTGTTCTTTGCAAATAATCCTTTATGTCACATAGGATATTTTTACAGTAACCATGTCATTTTAATAAAACATATCTTTCAATGAAATGTTAACAATATAATCCTCAAAAGAAATACCTTTTAAAAGGTATGACCATTTTTCAGTTGGGATAGGTAACCTGAAATGGAAATGATAAAATATGAAATAAAATAAATAAATTTTCTGTACCATTGTTACTTCCATGTTTTATTTTTTCAGCATACACTTTTATTCTTTCTAATAAAGAAGTTATATGTATATTCATTTGCCAAGGATCTGTGCCCATAATCCATTGCTAAGTATAAGCTTTAAGGGTTGGCCTGACGAGATTGGTTTCAGGTTTCACAAACTGACAAGAGATGTTGCTTGTGAATTACCTAGGCAATCAATAATGCATTTAAACATTACAGACCTTGGAAGAAATTTTGCTGCTTTTCTTTTTCTTTCTACACTTCAGAGAGGCTATCATCAGTGACAAAACTGGAAGACAGCTCCGAAGTTCATTATTTCTAGGTGAGATAAAAGATCTAAGCACAAAGAAGAAGGCTGTGTATAGCAGGGAGCTCCATAGCAGGGGTCAACAAACTACCAGGCCAGATTCAACCTGTATCTGTTTTGTAAGTAGAGTGCAGCTCAACTATGTTGACTGCTGTTCTTACTGTCTGGGTTGCTAGTCTGTGACTACAGAGGTTAGTAGCATCAGAAGAGACTATATAGCACACAAAGCTGAAAATATTTACTTACCAATGCTTAACAGAAAAGTCTACTAAACTCTGTTGAAGTGTTCTCAAATACGTCTTATTTTATCTTTAAGTTCACAACAAACTTCACCATCATTTCAAAAACCGTCTGCTTCTTGCTATGTAGCCTCCTGTGTTTCAATAGTCCTTTGGGAGGAAGGACAGGGAGGAGACAACATGCTGAAATTATTCAGGGTACCCTTCACAAGGTTAACTCTGTTTCGGTGTTTGTAGCTGTTGATGTGGTTTAGGAAGTCAAGTAGATCTCTACACGGCGTGAATATGAAACTTGGCTTAAACTCTATTGTTATTATTTTTAATTTTTTAATTTTAAAATGGAATCATGTAATGTAAAATCCAAAGGTGAGGATATATTCACTGCTAAGAGTTTCTTCCAGGAGTTACATCTTACACAATTGTGGTTCAATGCAAAACAAAGAATTTGATATGGATAGAATAGATGTAGGGTTTTTTTTTCATTATCTTTTACTTATATCTAAACTCATGTCACCACCAGAACCACCAAGACATAGAACAAACCCATGACCTGTGATTTTTGGTGTTAATGTGATAGATTATATTGGTTGATTAGAACTATTAATCTTGCCTTGCTTTCTTGAAATAAATTTCACTTAATGACATCATATAATTCTTATATATTACTCCATTTTATTAATGAATATTTTGTTAAAACATTATGCATCTATATCCATTTGGTGTATTGTGGGTCTGAAGTTTCCTTTATTTAAAATTTCTGGGCTGAGGGAAGTGCAACATTCACTTAACCATTGGGACATGATCAGGCTCAAAAGCTACTGTACAGACAAAAGTACCATACTTTTAGATCCCCATCAAACTGGGAGATGATTTTTGCCAGCTAAAACTCAGACAGAAGCCTAATTTCCAGAACCTACAGAGAACTCAAAAAACTAAGTAGCAAAAACTCAAACTGCCCCCTCACAAAATGGGGCACTGATCTCAACAGAGAATTCACAGAGGAGGAAACACAAATGGCCTTTACTCACTTAAGAAAGTGCTCAGCATCCATAAGCATCAGGGAAATGCAAATCAAAACCACAATGAGATTCCACCTTACTCCAGTCAGAATGGCAATCATAAAGAAAACCAACAACAATAGGTTCTGGCAAGATGCAGGAAAAAGGAACCATCATTCACTGCTGGTGGGATTGCAAGCTTGTTCAACCGCTTTGGAAAGCACTGTGGAGATGCCTGAGCAGAATGAACATAGAACTATCGATGGACCCAGCCATCCTTCTACTAGGCATCTACCTGCAAGATGTCACACCCCAGCAGAGAGACATTAGTGTAACTATGTTTATAGCAGCTCAATTCATAATAGCTAAGAATTGGAATCAACCCAAATGTCCATCGATGGAGGAATGGTTAACAAAACTCTGGTATATTTACATGATGGAATTTTACTCAGCTGAAAGGAAAAATGACATATCAAAATTTAGAGAAAAATGGACCAGATCTTGCTACGTGAACTCTTGAAAGGACAGAGTCAAATGGTGCATATTGTCCCTCATATGCAGTTCCTAAACTGGCTAACTGTAAACTCTACGCAAACCAGCTAAGAGAAGTGATTGTAAAAAAAAATGGGGTAAGGAATTTGGGGGGAGGGAATGACTTAAACATGAAACTAAACCAAAACTTGTTTAAAATCATAAAGTCCTCATGTTCATAATGTAACGTATTAAACAAGCAGTGGGCGTTGTCTGGCAAGAGGGGCCGTGAATAGAAGGGGAGAGAGTCTAAGCCTATGAAAAATTGATCAGTCTGGCAACTCCTGATCCCAGTCATTGGCTCCTTCCCTCATTGAGCTATTGACTAAAGTAACCCATGAGGTTCTCCCAAAAAGACAGGATTCTGTCAAAGCTCTTGAATGCCCACCCCAGGCCTGAGGTAGGATCATGTTGATGAAGATATCACAGAAAGCCAATGATCAACATCGAGAGACCCTTCAAGGTCCAGAATGGTAACCAGCCCCCAGATGGTAGTTAGTGCAGAGCTGGAAGGCATTGCATGAGCTGCCAGGGGAAATTGGTCAACTACAGCTGGAGTAAACAGAGACCACTAATATGAAACACAGTCTGCCACCATGAGTAGGCTGAACATACTGCCTACTGGGAGAGAATTGCAAAGCAAGAAATGAACACTTGTGCAATGGAGGTGCCAAAGCCTGGGGGAAGCAATCAACAGCTTTTTATTCAGCCAAGTAATCCACTCATTGAAGGGGAGCCCTTAACTGGAATTGGGGACTCAGGGTGAAATGCACTGAGAACCAAATCTGGGGACCGCAAAGAGAAATGCACTATATGAGTGATTTACAGAGAGGCTACTAACAATGGAATCTAGCCAATTCAGAAATGTGTATCTCAGGTAACCTTTACAGATCTCACTCTCTGTTGGAGATTTTGTTTGTATTTTTCAGAAGGCATTGAGAGACCTGTGGCTCTTCCAACCCTACCAAGGAACCGTAGCCAATAGCTGACATTCTGGCAAGAGATGAGCCACCTCAGACCTACCGTGGAGGATCCATATAGAACCCTGCAGAGAGTGGTGGGATAAGCAGGAGACCTATAACCACAGCCAGTCAGTCAATCCAGGATAAGCCAGATTGACAGACACCAATGATTTCAACACAACCTAAATCAGAAGGACAGAGGTCCCTAAGACCTCAACAATAAAGCAGCCTTAATACTCACCCACTATGACTCAGGGAACTGAGGGGAAGAGGGGACAGAAAGACTATAAAAGACATGGTGGGGGAGAACTGCCAGAGGCATGGCCTGCCAAAGTCCAGTCTCCTAACACCAACATAAAACCAGACAGGCACAAAGCACCTCTCAATCAATGTTCCTAAGGCTTTGAAATATGGACACTGGAGAATATGGAAGTTTAAGGCTAGCTAGACAACAAATAGTAAGGAAGACCCTGTCTAAAGCAAGTTAAAAGGAGAGATCAAACATCCCAAAATTTTCTTCAGAAATTGTGTGCATCATGCACAAATGCACCCATACACATGCACTCACATCATACATGTCCATACCATACATCCACATATATAATAATAATTGATAATAAAATAATGTGAGGATTGATTGATAAAGACAACCAACTTTGGCCTATAGGCTCCACAGTTGTGTACACATATGCATGGGCAAATACACACATGTGTGCACACACACACACATGAGCTTGCATACACACATACATGCATATTGCACACCCATGAACATTATAACTGTGAGTACTTTTCCCCCTTTTCATTAAAAAAGTTTGTTAGTCTCTGCCCTCCTGGAAAACTTTTGTTCTCAGGGATCTCTCAACTACTATTGATGGATCTCCAGTTAAATCTAGTGTTTGAGCTATTTGACATGTTGAAGGAATTAAATAAGCTCTCTTCTATTGGGCTTCAGAGCCCGTTTTAAACCTTAAGTCCAATTAAGTGTGAAAGTACATGACAGGATACAGGCCCTTGAAATAATTCAAACCTTCCTTTTCTGTCTGAAAATTATTTATCTATATAGAATTCAGGGGTTGTGCTGTGTTAGCTTCTTTGTGACTTGAAAATTTCTTGGTGCTGAGCAAACATTGTTTACAGAGACTATTTTTTTTTTAATATTTTATTTATTTATTTTTCAAGCAGAGAGATAGAGATAGATAGATAGATAGAGAGAGAACACCAGGGCCACCACCTTGTGGGTCTGGCTTATGTGGGTCCTGGGGAATTGAACCCAGGGCCTTAGGCACCAGAGGCAAGTGCCTTATCCGCTGAGCCATCACTCCAGCCCCAGAGACTATTTTTAAAGTAAGGTTTGCATTGATTTGGCTTGCCCATAGTCTCTCAAATAAGACCTTAAACTTGACATTCCATCGCTCAGAGTTATAAAGTTACATCTAGTGTCCAGGGGCCATTGATAGTATCACCTATGTGTTTGCATGTGTGGCTGCTTCTTGACTCAGATGTCTTGTTTCTGTTGAATGTTACCCCAAGTACTCTCCCCAGTGTAAGGAGAATTAAGTACAGATTTCCCAGCATGGATGCAAACCATATTACTTTGATGACTGTCTTGAATACTATTAATCATGCCCATGTATTCATGGATGTAATACTTTTCCTGTATCTGATCTCTTTACATTATATGAAGAAGCTATTGATATCATGAGATCCAATTTGTTGATAAAGAAAAAGCCAGGTGTGGTTGCTCATGCCTATAATCCTAGCACTCCAGAGACTGAGGTAGGAAAATTTCTGAGTTTGAGGCCAACTATATTTGCAATTTCCTTTAATCCCTCCTCCCCCAAACATTTAACATCCTATAAAAAGGTTTGCTAAAAAAAAAAAATCATCACAATTAAGCATCTCATTGACGTGAGTTGATATTTAGCATACATGAAGATGAGTGGCTTTTGACATATAATAGAGATATAAACCTGGAGTAGCACTTATGAAGAGAAATGATATGCGGTTTGGGCAATTTTGAACTCAAGTTCATAGAGTCACCTAAGGCTGAGCTCTTAAGAGTATCTCTGAACATTTGAGAAACAGTAGCAAAATTGGGAAAAGAATACCTGGATGATGTGATATATTTATAATATTTTTCACATGGCAATGGACCTAATATGTAAGAAGAAACTTCAGGGAGACAAAGGCCTTGTGGAGCTTGTTGTTTCGACTGGTCAGCTCAGTTCCTGCACATCTGTGCTCTCCACTGCCCAGACTGAGTCTGGTGATGCCCCTTATTTCATGGGAAGAGATACTTTCCTCACCCTCCTTTCAGCTCTTCTTTTCCTTCTCTCCCCATCTAAAATGCAACTCCCTCTGATGTGTATCTCATTACAAAAGCAATATATACTCAAAACATTGAAAATTAAAAGTTAAAAAATTGAAACTTTAAAAAGAATTTCTGGAAATTGCCACAATTTAAATTGCATAATAATTCAGATTTGATATATGTATACAAATATCCAAGGGCAGAGTTTATTGCTCACTCATCAGCCTTCATTTTCACTCATCGGTATAACATGTGCCACTTTCAAAATTGATATTGCATACCACAGTCATATGTAAAAGCATGTCCCCATGGCTAGAAACTTAGGATATTATAGTGAATGCCTCACGAACCATTTTTTGTCAATTTGAATGATCATTTTCAAAGGATATATACATAAGATAAATTTTGGTTAAAGACATGCAAATTTAAGGCTTTTCAAGCATATTTAATAATTTTAGCAGGAAATCTATTATCCGGTATGTTCTTGTGCTCTCTTTCCAAAACAGCGTGTTATCAATTTTTTAAATCTTCACAACCAATATACACCAAAACAATGATTCAACTATATTTATTTATTATTACTAAAGTTTATTTTTTAGAGAACAGAGCTAGGATGTATTTTATGTTTTATTCCTATTTTTCTCATATTACAGTATTATTATTCTTATTTGTAAATATATGTCATATATATATGAAAGTTTGGGAGAAAAGAAAAAACATTTTTCCAAATATTTTCTAAACACAAATACACTCACACATATAATGTGTGTGTGTATATATATATATAGCACTATATATAGTGTCTATATGAATATATATTATATATAATGTGTATATATATAAATTATATATAAATTATTTCTCTCTCCATATTACATATTTATTTATGTAAAATTTATTTCTTACATAAATAAATTTATATATAAATAAATAAATACATATATATGAACAGAGAAATAAATTTTACCCCCCCCACACACACACAGTATTTTCTTGTCATTCTCCATTCTTTCCTCACTTTCAGGGGAGATATGAGATGCAGAAAAAGGAAATAGCCATCCACCACCCAGGAGCTCTGGCTTCCTTTTTATCTCCACCTCAGTGTTTAGACATTAAAGAGCATATGATTTAAGAAGCTTGCTGGCAGTATAGAAAACTGGGAGAGGAGTTTTCTTAGACTCAAATGTTTTTCTGTTTTCTGGGAGAAATTCATAAGATTTGATGTAACAATCAAATATTTACATCTATATTTATGAGCAACTGTAATTTTATAGCTACATTTATGGAAGGCAGTTCTTTATGGCTATCCCAACATAATGCATGTTAGAAACCTATTGTTTTGTTTGCAACCAGTGAACCTTGTTACTACATTAGTGTAGATGGCTCCTGGCCGACTGAGTGGTGTGTTGGACAGGGTGCTCTCAGGGCATTAGAAAGGCCACCTGGGTCTAGTTCTGTCTCTACTACAAACTGACCTTAAGTAATCATGAAACTTCTTAAAACTACTCTCACTGTATTAAATCTAAGCAGTAATTGAAACAGTAGAAAAAAATCAACTCACATTCCTGAAAATGTGTCAGGTCATTTGTCAGACACTGCTGTGTGGCATGCACGTTGTACATAGGTAAGAAGCCACAAGAAAGAAACATCTTTGTCTTCAGAGAACAAACACATATACCCAGGAGATGTACTATAAAACCCATTTCGTTACATACTGCTCATTATGATCTTAATCTTGGTGTCCTAAAATCTAATGTTGAAATCTAATTGCCATTTATCACTATTAAAAGCTATGTCCTGTAGGAGTGGATTCTACTCATGAGTCGGACTAAAGCCATTGTGAAGAGTTCAATTTCCTCTTCCTTTCTTACCATCTTGACTTCTGCCTCCTAGTGGTGTATTAAAAAGTTCCTCACCAGACCCTTGCTATTGGACTTCCCAGCCTCCAGATCTATAAGGTAATAAATTTGCTTATTCTAAATCACTCATTCTTACATAAACTGCTATATTACCACAAATTAAATTAAGGCAATATTCTATATTTTATATGCTTTATATAAAATATATAATGCAATGTGGCTACAATAGTTTCAATGATTTCAGATATGAAATAGGAGCAGTAAAAGAGTGGGAAAAATAACCAATTGCTCATAAATCACAAAATTTTATTTTCAAGAGCACCAGCAATTTAGCACTATTGGAGGGTTTTGAAAAATAACTTTTTGTTGGTTTATGCTTTAACATATGGTTCAAATTTATGCTCAGAGTACTTGCAAAGGAAGGATAGCTACAAAACAAATGGAAGCAGGTGGTATTTAATAATAGATATCTCAAAAAGTATTCATGAAAGATAAAGTGATAGTTTTAGTGAACTTAAACGCATCTAATTTTATGATAAAGAATCTTTGTAGTTTGAAAAAAAAAATCATGGTGAGTTAACCTCTGCTCATGGCAGAAAACTGAAGCTGAGAACAGCACTAATCTTTGGATACATAAATACTGAGAAAGAAGTTTGACAACCTGTCCATTTAGCACAGCAACAGTGACCTCCCTACCCAAGGGCTGTTGACTAGGATTACAATGCCAGTATGAATTCTCACCTGTGGAGCAGGCCTCAAATTCAATCAGAATAATAAGGGGTGGAGTGAATAAGATAAAAATACATTGCATGCATGCATAAAATTGTCAAAATCATGACTTTGCACCTGAGGGCTCCATCTGGCTGTGCTCAAAACAGGTACCCAAAGTTAGCAGTAGTTTCACTAATAAAGTATTGATTCTTTGGGATATAGATCACTCCCATGGTCTTTCCTTGTAGTTTGTTTTGACATCAGTATCTCATTCTAGCCTTCTGACAAAGTTTCTGTATCAATGGCCTTCTCATTTCTGAGACAAAATAACCAGCTAGAAACAGCTTAAGAAAGGAAAGAGTTTATATTGACTAACAGGGCAAGTGCTCAGAAAGGCAGGGAAAGCATAGCAGAAGCAAACAGTGCCTCATATCTTCATTTCCACAGGGAGGAAGTAGAGAGAGCTGAATGCTGTCAGCAGCACTGGGTTTAACACCTCAAGGCTCACCTCCCAGTGACACACTTCCCCCAGAAAGAGTCCATCTCCTAAAGGTTTCACAACCTTCCCAAAAGTGCCACCAACTGGGCATTAAACATTCACATAGGAGTCTATATGGAGGTCATAATAAACATGGGTAGAAAAGAAAAAAGCAAAAGAGCCAGATTTTGAACCTTGCTTGTTAGAAGTTTATGGCACAGCATCATTCAAGTTAAGTTTTCTTTTGGTCTTTCTCCGTTGTTAAGAATTGGCTTAATCTCGAGTTGGCGTGGAAACCTTCATTCCATTAAGTTTGCTATCAATGCCTCCAGGATCTTCCCTTCCAAAGCCAGCATCTAAATGACTTGAGATTTTTCAAAAGTCTCATTCTTTGGGAAGGGTTGTTAATATTTTGTTGGAAAGGTTAAAATCTGCAAGCTTGATGACTTACATGCATTTGAAAAAAAATCAATTTAAAAAAGAATATCCTGCCAGCCATGCGAACTGCAGATGAGTTGAAATCCTTTGAATTCTTCTTGCTATTGAAAATGGGTCTCTAGTGTTTTTGCACTTTAGCCAAAAGCTTTTAGACTTAGGGTAAAGCCCTCTGAGTGACGAGACAAAATGCATGTACATTTTTTTTTTCGTATTGCATGTCTCCAAGCCAGACTTTTCATGCTTAAAAAGAAACTCACAAAAATAAAAGATTTAAGAAGGCCTGGGTCAAATACAATCAAAATTGCATTTTGCTTAGCGAACATTCTCTAAGCTGAGCATATGACCGAATGCTATATTATCCAAATAGCTACTTATTTTTACCATCTAAAGAGATTTGATGGCTTATATTAGCTCAAACACTTTTTCCCCTCAAATGTATAGTTACCAGAAGATATCTAGAGAAAGAGGGTGTTTTAAAAGATTTTTATTCATTGTGTCCTATTTTAATTCTTTGGAAGATATTATTTAAGTTGGTTTTCTCTTGAATGCACTAGTAAGATGGGAAGGCTGAAATAAATCTATGCCCATGCATTAGTGGGTTGAAGGAGGTAGAGAAGGAGGAAGGGAGGGATAGAGAAGACTGAATATAGTTGCTCTGTGCAAGGTCATGTAGTACCAACCATAAATTATGAACCTTGTCTCATTTAACCACTGTAACATACTTACAGATATCACCATTATAATTTTTGCTTTATAAGAAAGAAGACTAAGGCATAGATAATTTAGGTACTTTGTGAAGTTCATGCAGCGAACATATATTTAGGGATGTAATTCCAGGTCTAGTCTACCTGATCACCTGAATGCTCCATGCTGATTTTCTATATTTGCCTCTATCAGGGGCTCAAGAAAATGGAAAGGCTGCCTCTCCCTGCTGTGCCCTTCACAGAATGACCATATGATGGTTTGGGGAGTTTAATGGAAAGTATGCCAAATTTAGTACCAAAAGATCTTGGTCTCAGGCCTGGGCCTTATTCTCCATTACTGGCTCCCCATGAGATGCTGGCAGGCAAACCTCCCTCTTTGGGTTGCTGGATGCAGAGAATGAGCCCTCCAGTATACATCTGGGGCTGATGTTAGCTTCTTGGTCTCAATTTGAGCTCAGTTTGTATCGGGCAGGACCAAGAGGGCTCCTGTGGTTTCTGGGAAAGAATATTTGTACCACAAACTCCCATGTTACTCTGGAGAGATTTTGTAAATGAAATGCTCTTAATGACATTTGAAGATGTTGAAGTCACTTATTTAACTTAAAATGTTGAATGTGAGTAGACAACATATTGAGTCACCTGATCACATTGACATCTGAACGTAATTCACCACTACATTGGCTTTCTGGTCACCTAAGTCAGGTTCAGTAAGAATATTTTGAGAGAGCCAACATGTTGGTTGTATTTTTAAATACTTTTGTAGTAAGAAAAATGAGTGATCATAAAATTTGCAAATAAAACTTAAGGAAACATAACCATTATTAAATTATCCATACACTATTATTAGTGGCTTATATATTTTATAGGTGCTATCTCGATCTTTCTCTGTCACGTTTGCCTGCAATTTTGGTTATTTGTTTGGTATTTATTCTTAGAGTACCTTAAAGGATCTAAGTTTCAAGGGATCTTAATGCATCAATCTTAGTCCATTTCACTTATTCTTGTCTATACTGAATTTTTAAGAGCCCATATATTTGGGTTTAAGAAGATATAAAGTATTTCTTCAGCAAATGATAAAAATAAGAGGGGATAAAAGGAACACCTACAAAACTGCCTGCTATTCACTACTACACATCTATAGTTAGGGGGTTATTATGGGAAATTGCTGTTTAGTCTATCATCTGTCATTACACAGATATAATTAGCCAAAAGTTGTTATTGCAAATAGCAGTTTCATGTATTAACCACATGAAGAGAACTTCTCACTCTGAAATTGTAGCTATATTAATGAGTCACAGTTTTTGTTTTGTTTGGCTCATAATTCTTTGATTTGTGTTGAAAGAAGTATTTCTGATAGACATATTGGCTTGTTCCTTCCTTCTTGAAAGATGGTGGTTGAAAATATAATCTTTGAAGTAGCCTAATATGAATACAGATTTTAGCATTACTAAATGTTTGCTTAAACATTTTGTGTTTTAGTCTAAGTAAAAATTTGAGATTATACAAATAGTAGCTTTCTCTATCACTCTCCTGCCTTTTTTTCTCTCAATGAACGTGGGCTCAAGCCATCTTTCAGTTAGACTGGCTGGCACAGAAATTTCTCTCAACACTAGGGTTACAGGTATGTGTGGCCACACCTGAATTTTGTTGTGTGAGTTCTGGGATCAAACACAGGTTCTCATGTTTGCAAAACAAATGCTCTTACCCACTGAGCCATCTCCACAGCCTCATATTAACTTTAAATAAGTGTTAAGTGGATTTCATTCATATATTTGTTGATTATATTAATCGTGTATATGGGTTTGTTGATGTGCATACTTTCTATAAAGATTTTCCTTACTCAATTTGAATAATTTGAAAATGTTAATAAGATGTTATTTTTACTGTTTTGCATTTATTTGGGGTGATAAATGAAGGTAAATGATTAACTAGACAGGCACAGAAACATCTTTCCTGTCTTTTTGTTGGAACCAGCCTGGCTACTATCTTCTATAAATGATATGCCAATTTATGCAAAGGAAATTACATGAAATAGCAAAATATCAAAATACACATAAGACCCACAATCTTTTAAAAATATTTATTTATTTATTTATTTGCAAGCAGACAGAGTCAGAGGAGAGAGAGAGAGAGAGAGAGAGAGAGAGAGAGAGAGAGAGAGAGAAAGAATAGGTGTGTCAGAGCCTCTATCCACTACAAAAGAACTCCAGATGCATGTGCCACTCTTTGCACCTGGCTTTATGTGGGTACTGGGGAATCAAACCTGGGTCTTTAGGCCTTGCTGGCAAGCACTTTTAACCACTGATCCATCTTTCCAGCCAGGACCCACAATCTTAAAGACATCTGGGGCATCTCTGTTACAGAAATCTTGTGCTCTTTTAGCAGACTTCTCTCTTTAGATAGCAGAGAATGGGTGTTAGGCACAATTTAATAAGGTGGTAGAATTGTAAATGAGTTGAATTATAAAACTCACAGGGTCAGCTTGTCAGTCCACTTCTGATACTAGGATCAAACCCATCATCATGTTATGCAACTCCCATAGGAGGCGGTTGCTGGGCAACTAGTTTCCAATTTGGTAGAAATAGTTCTTTGACTCATGATCCTATTTGACCATTTTTACTTACGTATTTGTTGCTCATCACAATTTCCTTCTATTTGGTTTTCCGACAGCCTAATGTCAATGTTCTCCAGGTAAAAATACTTTTAAGTTTAATAAGATTTTCATTTTTCATTCTGCTAATGATTATCAACAAAACCACCGTTGTGTAGCCAAAACATGTTTTTTTGCTGCCAGTGAGGTTATAGCTTCACTTAAACTCTAAACTAGAATTAGAACATCACGATGAGCCAATGCTAACTTTGTAGATAGTTAAAAATATCTCAACCATTTTCCTATGCTGACACACTGAGCTTCTGTGGTGGTTGATATGGGACTTGGTGCTATGACCCAAATCCTTTGACTCATGTCTTCAAGTGTGTCCTCTCTTTCCTGAGTCAAATATCTGCTCCAAGACTGGCACTCCTGTAGGCTCTGAGAATTCACCTGTAAACATGTCAGTGCTTCTGTCTTTAGTGTGCCTCTGTCAAAAAGGAGACACATAAATAGAAAACACTTGCCATGGAAAGGAACAAGCATTATGTGAGCCCAAAGGAGGGGTATTTACCTAAGAAGAAGGAAGTTAGAGAAAAGTACGCAGAGTGACAAATAAGTGAGTTAACCAGCAGATCAGAAAGGAGAATGGAAGAAGGCTCCCTGCAAAGGGAATGTGATGGGGAAGGAAAGGAATTGACAGCTGGATTACAGATCTTGTGGCTAATAAGGGCAGAGATTGATTGGAAGATAAGAAAATCCAGACTTAGAGTGTCTGTGTCTGGTGACATGTTAGGTCTCTCATCACCAAGTCACCAGCTCATGATTTTGGCCTTCCATCCAAAGCAAAGGAACTTTTTGCTTCTTTGTTACTGCTCTAAAGTCCTAGAAATTGAACATAATATGGTGCATAGTTTTATGATGCAAACATTCCACGTCTATTTCTTGTATTCAAAATAGCAACTTTCTGCTTGAAATTTCAACAGGCGCTTTCCACACCTCACCAAAATATATGTAAACAGTGTCCTTCCAAACCTAGGCTATGAGCTAGCTACTATCCAAAATATATAGTGAAGACAACAATTGCTATGCTAGTCATTTTCTCATTGCTGTAACCAAGTACCTGGTAAGATGCAACTTAGGGAAAGAAAACTTTATTTTTTCTCAAGGTTTGAGGGAATAGCTGATCAAGAGGGGGAAGGCATGGCTGCAGGAGACTGAGGTGGCTGGAAACATTGTATGTACAGCCAGGAGGCAGACAGAAGACTGGAGTGCACCTAGGCTATCACATTTAAAGCCACCTCTTGTGACTCAGTCCTGTCAGATTGACTCCAGTTTAAAGCCTGCCTCTACTTGGGGTACAACTATTCAAACACGTGAGTCAATGAGTATATTTCACATTCAAACTACAACAGATGTATCGTATCTCCTAGCTCCCATTATTCTCTTTCACACATCTTTATTATACCGGATAGCCAGAGCACAGTTGGAGGTTTTCAGGGAACCAGGCTACCAATGAAACATATTGTTAATGATCTCTGAGCAAATGACACTTGCCAGAAACAAACGACTGTCCTTTGGACTACCCATCTGTGCTGTGAAAGTGACTGAAATCGATCTAAACTTTCAAGAATTCTCAATTGTTTGATAGGAGAAAACAACAGTTGTATTCTAATGAGCACAGCCCTCTTGAATGACTGAATTACAGCTAGGATGAGAAAAGCAATGTTTGCTCAGATTCCATCTGCTTCTACTGGTCATCTGTATAGATGCTACTCCTTTGGGTGTCTAAAGAAGCTTGCTTTACTTCGGTGTGTATCTTTTCTTTCAATCAACAAGTTCAAGTGAATTTTCCAGAAACCTGTATTTTGGTACAGCCTATTAGCTGGAGACATGGCTTTTTCTTCATTTATCCCTAAAGCTTCCTCCAATACCCCCGAGTTAAAGAGCAGAAGTCAAATCACAGAGGGGGAAGCAGATGCTATTAAATGACTCATTCAGGGTAGCACAGCAAGTTAATGTTGGAGCCCAGAATAGAGCATACTCACCGGGACTGATTGAGTGACAATCACTTGACCAGAGTTCAGTACTTTGTGCTCTGATTTGCTGACCACAAACACTCACAGTGCCCATAATTTTATTTCAGTTTGAGAAGCCGATGGTCTCAAAAATAAAATTCCCCATAATAGCCATCATGACTAATAATAATGCATCACCTGATCGTTACTAGTCATTGTGTTAAAATTTTTTATTTACTGAGTCATTTAATTTTCACCACTTAACACCTGTGAAGTGCATATTATTATTATTTAAAATGAATTGATTGAACATAGAATGGGTTGAGCAACTGCTAAGGTCATACGGCTAGTAAGTATTAGGGTGAAAAGATGTACAGATGTTCCCGTATTTTTGCAAATATACATATTTAATGGGGAATCAGGAACTACTACAGTTGAAGCTCAGTTGGGTACAAGGAAAAAGACATATCATCCTCAAGGCTTCATGCTATGGTCTATTCAGATCCCGCTTGGGCTAACCTTCTCCACATGAGCACATAGGATCTCAGCACAATATTCTCCATTCTGATGACCATCATCACTGTTCACTCTGGGTAACCTCTAATACATTTCTGTACTGAATTTACAATCCCATCTTTCCCCATCACCCCCAACTGACTTCTGCTTTGTTCTTCTTTTATTTCCCCAAGTTTTATTCTCATTTGTTGGGATATAGTCCTTGGAAGTGGGTGGTCCTTGGTTCCAGTGTAACCTGATTATATTATAACTCTATATTTATCTCCTAGCTCCAAAACTCTATAATTGGGTTAAGTTAGTTGTCTCTTTAAATAATGCCCCTAAATATCTCCAATTCCTAACCCAGAAGTAACAAATCCAAAAAGCTCTGCAAATCTTTCTTATTTGCTCACTTTTCTGTTTGCAAACGTATGGCAGGCTAGTTGGTGACAAGGTAAAGCGATTTTGAGAAGGTTTTTAAGTTCTCTCAACTCATATGATTTATTCAAAATATTACCTTATTGCCTCCAGAGTCCTGTAGCAAAACCTGTTTGGCTGAAGAAAGGCACTAAATGCAACTTGTTTTCTTTTAAAATCCAAATAGTTCTGAAATCTAGGATGCATTTGCCTCCAAGGGTTTGGGATTTGGAACTCTATATATCTGCATTAGTGTTCTGAGGTTGTAAGAACTAGACATGAGTTATAAAGACTGTCCAACACCTTGGCACACAGTAGGTACCTGGTAAACTGTGGTAGTTAATTTCATAAACAACTTTTTAAAAATTCATATTTCTGTGCTCAACATAGAAGAAAAAGAAAGCGCTCAGAAAGGGTTATGAGCATGCACTGAAACAGAGACAAGACTTAAAATACAACTTTAGAAAAATTATTCCAAGTAGCTATGCTGTACCTTCAGTTGATTTTCTTAATTTCAGTTCTATCTGCCAAAGGGAACTACCTCTCTAATTTTGGCAACACATTCTGTTGGACTTAATTTTCAACAGCGTTAATGTTTGTCTCTGTGCAGTAATTGGATTTCAGTGATTAGGCATAAGAGGCTATATTAGGGGAGGGAAACTAATGCTCTCATAAACTGGAATTCTTTAATTCCTTATTTTAAGTCACATGTTTCAGGATTGTAATATTTTAAGAATTCTAAATTTGACCTTGAGGTTTCCAAGAGGTTTTACACATCACTGACCCCTCTCTATCTCTCTATCTCTCTCTTGCTCACTCGCCCGATACACACACACACACACACACACACACACACACACTTCAATTTTATTCCTTTAAATATTTAAGCATTTCCCCATTTTGATGTTTGTATGTACTTACATGCTACTTGTGGGGTGTATATATCTTGGTTATTAAAATTTTGTGAAAAAATATTTTGTAGATCATTTTTATTAACACTCAAAAACCAAAATTATTTACAAGCCTGATTTTTTTTACTTTTACATATTTAATTTCATTTAATGGACAGGAAGGAAACAGTTATCAGAGAGATGGGAAAAGTTTGTTAAGCTTCACTCTTAAAGTTCCCTTTTTGATTATATCTTTATTATCCATAATTAATGAATGAGCAAATAATGTATTGGTATCCCCAATTCCCCGATTTCCCTCTTTCCTGTCCCCAATCAGCTACGTATCTTCCTCTGTGGGCAAACTGGATCAGTCAATGGGGTAGGGGATTATGTATAGCCTAGGAGTCAACCTGGTTCTACCCCTCTTTGTATGTTGTTACTGAGGGGGGCCATGTCTCTGTATATTCTCCTCCACCATGGATCTTACCATCTTTCTGCCCCCTCTTCCGTTCAGTTCCCTGAGTCATGGTGGGTGAGTATTAAGGCTGCTTTATTGTTGAGGTCTTAGGGGCCTCTGTCCTTCTGCTTTAGGTTGTGTTGAAATCATTGGTGTCTGTCTGTTTGGCTTATCCTGGGTTGACTGATTGGCTGTGATTACAGGTCTCTTGCTTATCTCACCACTCTCTGCGGGGTTCCATGTGGATCCTCCATTGTAGGTCTGGGGTGGTTCATGTCTTGCCCAGATGTCAGCTACTGGACTGCAGCTCATTGGTAGGGTTGGAGGAGCCATAGCTCTCTCACTGCCTTCTGAAAAATACAAACAGAATCTCCATCAGAGAGTGAGATCAGTATAGATTAACTGAAATACACATTTCTGCATTGGTTAGATTCTATTGTTAGTAGCCTCTTTGTAAATCACTTGTAAAGTGTATTTCTCTTTGGGATCCTAAAATTTTGGTTCCCAGTGCATTTCACCCTGAGTCCCCAGTTCCAGTTAAGGGCTCCCAGTCACTGAGTGGATTACTTGGTCGAATTAAAAGCTGTTGATTACCTTCCCCAGGCTTTGGCGCCTCCATTGCACAAGTGTTCATTTCTTGGTTCGCTGTTCTTTCCCAGTAGGAAGTGTGTTCAGCCTACTCATAGCGGCAGACTGTGTTTCATATCAGTGGTCTTTGTTCACTCTAGGTGTAGTTGACCAGCTTCCCCTGGCAGCTTATGCAGTGTCTTCCAGCTCTGCATCAGCTACCATCTGGGGACTGGTTACCGTTATGGAGATCAAAGGGTATCATGGTGCTGACAGGTGGCTTTCTGTGGTTTCTTCAGCAACAGGATCCTACCTCAGGCCTGGGGTGGGTATTCAAGAGCTTTGACAGAATCCTGTCTTGTTTTTGGGACCTCATGGGTCACTTTGGTCAACAGCTCAGTGAGGGAAGTAGCCAGTGACTGGGGTCAGGAGTTGCAGGACTGATCAATTTTTCATGAGCTTAGACTCTCTCCCTTTATATTCATGGCCCCTCTTGTCAGAAGATGCCCACTTCTTGTTCAATAGGTTACAGTATGCAAGTAAGGATTTTATGGTTTCGAATCATTTTTGTTTTAGCTTAATGATTGTCTCCCCCCTATTCCTTACCCACCTTTCACAAACTCTCAGTTCTCCTAACTGGTTTACTTAGTGTTTATGGTTAATCTGGTTAGGAACTGCTTATGAGGGAGAATATGTGGCATTTGACTCTGTTCGTTTGAGTTCGCTTAGTAGGATCTGCTCCAAGCCGGATCATTTCCTCTAAATTTTGATATGTCCTTTTTCCTTTCAGCTGAGTAAATTCCATCGTATAAATGTACCACAGTTTTGTTATCCATTCCTCCAGGGATGGCATTTGGATTGATTCCAATTCTTGGTTATTATGAATTGAGCTGCTATAAACATAGTTGCTCAAATGTCTCTATGCTGAGATGTGACATCTTGTGGGTAGATGCCTAGTAGACGAATAGCTGGATTCATTGGTAGCTCTATGTCCATTCTGTTCAGGAGTCTCCACACTGCTTTTGAAGCCTGATTTTTGTTACTTACTCATTTCATAAGATGCAATTTGGGTACATAAGCAAATATTGATGGGGAAGTAATATGTTGAATTGGACATGAACTCTCTGTTTTGGATAATCTCTCTGCAGTAGTAAAGCTTGCTATAAGCATAACTCATCATGTTGAAATAGAAAGTAAAAGGTTACAGCTCATCTGGAAGAAGTTACATATACTGGCATCAAGTTCACCATGACCAATAGGAAACATGGAGTCCTTGGCAGGTGATTAAGATAGAAAAAATGCAAAACCATGCTGCTTCTTGAATAACTGCAAGGCCTAGGCACTGCATATGTGAGTTATGAAGGAAGGCAATGCTCTTTATTTTTGCTATAAAGAGGGTGAAAAATAATAGGGACTCCAGCAGAAAGTGTCACAGCTGTCTGTGACAAAATGTGGTTAAAAATGGCCAATGTTCTTTTGGAAAACTAGAAGTTATGCTACTCACAACAGATAACTGCTATAACCATCCTCCAGTGTTGTTATGTACTCCCTTCTGAGTGGTCCTGTGTCAGATTGGACAATGAGACTCTGGGAAGCCTGTACTAAATGCCTTTTTGGTACTCAATATTGTGCTAGAAACTGGAAAAAGGCATTCACCAAAGATGAAAAGTTATCAGCAGGACAATTTCCACCTCTGATGAAAACCCAAACTCAATTACTACTCAGGCAGTGTTCCCTCACAGAAAACCTGCAGTCAGTGTATTTGCCAGTCTCACAGAAGTAACTCAATTTCTAGTAATCCATAAGGGCAATGTCTGTGAAAACCTTTATCATCAAGATACTTGTTGAAGCAGACCATTAAAGCAGGCCTCACATCTACAGTGTTTGGAGGGAAGTAATGCTGTACCATGTCTTCTTGTATTTCAGCAATAAAAAACCCAGAATATTTTTAAATCACACTAATTAATTCATTTTAATAATTTCATGTGGACTTAAGATAGTATAGCTAATGTATGCAAATATGTTCTGTTGATCAAAATATTACTAATAATTTTAAACATTAAACTTTTCTTTAATGCATTGATTCCAAATACAGCCGCAGGTCCAACATCTAATTTTAAATATAGCCCCTTAAATTATCTTTTTTTTTCTTCCAGATGTTTCTCTTACAACTTATGAATTCTGCTGTGGATGGAACTGCCCCCCTCATATCATTCATATGTTGAAATCCTCTCTCCCAATGTTCTAAAGTAATGGTATTTCTGATGGGGCCTTTGGGAGATCTAAGGTTTAAATGAGGTTGGAGCCTTCCTGATATAATGAATGCCTTCATGAGAAGGGAATGTTTGCTCACTCACACACAGCAATGCACCCACCTACCAGCCAGAAAGTGATTTCTTACCAGAAGGAAATTGTGTTGGTATTTTGAATGTGTCACATCCATAAATTATAGAAAATATGTTTTCTCATTTAAAGCATCCAATCTACATTGTGTTTTAGTAGCCAGGAAGCAAAAATATAGATTAAAATGGGCCAATCTGAAATTTAATCTGTTCATGTGGATCCTAGGACCAGATCTATTAGATGTGCTAACGTATTTTAGTTAGTGAAGTATTTAAAGTATTTTAGGTAAATATTTGAACAGTTGAAAAAAATACAGAGAGTAACAATAACAGCATATTAAATCAAACCACCTAATAGCCCTTTAAGATGTCTAGACCTAACATATTTTCTCTGGAGATTCTCTCAATAGACAATGCCATCTTAAAATTGAAATGTTGGTAGTGGTATATAAGTGTATCTTAAGAGCAGGAACTAAGATAAATTAAATTTGCAATCATAGAATGTCATGATAGTTTCAAAACCTCTTGTATTTTTCTATTTGGCCCTTTGCAAAAAGTTTTCCAACCTCTTTCTAAGGTCATCTAGCCTATTGATTTCCTATAATTTAAAGCTATATTTTAGATGCATTTAAAACTGATCTTTATCTTTCTTGCTTTGCCATGCTCTCAGTTACTTGATGTACTGGTTTCTTTATACTGAAGTAACTAACATTAGAGCCATTCAAAGAAAACACAAGCACATTAAAGTTATTTTACTTTTTGTTATACCCCATTTCTGTAATTAAAAATGATTATTCAGACTTATAAACTTAGTTTTTATGTGATCTAAAAGGAAAATTGGGCACTTCAATGATAATTTCACATGTTAATTTTGTTATCCTGTTGTGAGCTGAATAGCGTTCCATCTAAAGATATTTTAACCTATATCTCACTATGTTTTTAGGAACAAAATAGTCTATTTGCCTTGATTCTATACTAACATGTTGAAGTTTAACTTTAACTAATAAGAAGTGTGTGATACAGGGGAAGAGTTAAGCAGGAGAATATGGTGATATGTATATGGATATTAGAATCCAACCATCAGAATTCCAGATTTATTGTTCAGCAGTAGTATATTTTAGGACAAATTATTGAGCTTCCCAAAGCTTCCATTTCTCCATATGTAACTGCAATGGTAGTTCCTACATCAGGACAGTTTTTTTAAGAACAAAATGGGAGCTTATATTTTAGGCTACTTTCCTAATATTTGATTCAGAGAAGATGTTTATAACATTTAATTACCTACCTCTATCCATGTCCCCTCTTCTACTATGACTATTTAATTAATCTACTAACATATATAATACAAAAATTCATCATTACTTAGTATTGGTATATATTAATCATAAGATTATGAATAATGAGTGGTTTGTATAGTTTGGGAAAATGAATATTTTGACCATCCCTGAAGCCCATAATAAAATTGAGTATTTTCCTTTAGCCCCATAGTTGCCTCTCAAAGTCCAGGTCAAATAGCATCTTATAAATTATCTTCCATGTTGCCTCAGATCATGTTTCATATGAGTAAATTGAGCTAGAGGATCGTGATTCTATTTGTGTTCTTGGAAAGTAACCAGCTTTTTGTTGTCTAAATACTGTCCTCATAGCTTAGTTTATTGTATAATTTATGATTAGCTGTAATTTGAGTTTACTGTTTGTCACTGACTCAGGAGTCACATGGACTTTATAACTTTACATCTCTGTGCTACCATTTTCTTCCATTATAAAATCTCATCCATCACAATCCACTCCTGAGAGGGAGAGAAGAGGGGTGGATAATCCTTCTTGGCATTGGCTCAATTCCAATGGCAGCCTTCTTTTATTGCAATTTTAATGCAAGATTTGTGCTTCTACAATGATTCACCAGTAGCTAAACAATTTAGCTGTGCTTTGGTGATCTGGGACTTGGAAACAGTAAAACCACTTTATTTAAGAAGGACAAGAGGCAAGTGCCGATTTAGGTTTGACAATGATGTCTTGTATTCTGTGACTTATATCTGTTATGAGAAATAACAATAGAAAGTTGCTTTCTTATTTCTTTAAAATAATATAAAGTGAAAAGCTTAATGTGTTGTTGCTATTTATCAATGTAAAATATTAAGTAAAATTAAATGACAGGTCAAATTTACTAAATTCACCTTATGTGAATTATCTACGTGCAATGAGTTTTCATTTACTTCACTGTTGGTATACATTTTTGAAATACCTTTGTTGTCATGTGGACTATCAGAGTCTTTATGTGACTAAGAGAATGGCTTGGGTCAATGATGCTGCCCCCCCCCCACCTTCTCAAACTCAATATTAGAGCTGTGAATAAGTTTTGAATGGTCTATGTCTCAGCCCTGTGGTGAGCAGCTAGGTATCCACTGTATCTGGAGTCGGTCAACATCACATGGACAGAGTACAGCTGAAGACTTCCCTCTGTCCAGGAACTGCTTGAAAGCCACTTTCCTCCACTGTGCAGAGCAATCAGTATCTGGGGCTCAGTCATACCCCAGAAGGTCAGCAAATGCCTAGTCTCTGTCTATGAATCAGTCTATGAATAGTGGCTCAAGGTTCTTTATGACAGATGACAGAAATGTCCTGTGTTTAATAATTAATCCGGGCTTCCTACTCTCGCTCTTATCTCTCTGCTTAGCTATTCAAGCATGTCTTATACCATCTGATGTCACAGTTTACTTAGATACACCTTGTATCAGTAAAATTGTGCCTTACTTTTTGAAATTCATTAGAGAGCTGTTACTTTTTGGAGAGGATTCTAGGATAGGATTTTGGGTAGAAGACAATCAAATTTCAAAGAGACAAAGAGGTCAGAGTGGTAACAAATAAACACATTAACTTTTTTTTAAAAGCATTGGAACCCACAGAAGTCAGTTGGTTAGGTAGGTAGGTAGCTTAGCTGGGTAATTAGGCATAGTTCAAGACATGCTCTGATTTAATATGTTCCCCTGAATAGTGATTATTTGGAATACTCAAAGATGATAGGAGATTGAACTCAAAAGAAATATGGTTGAGGGTTTTACTATTTTCTTGCAAAGGCTCATAGCTACTGTCATTATTATTTGAACCAGTTAAGCAGAGAAAACAAACCATGATTTCTTCTCTTGAGGATTTATTTATTGTTAAGCCATTATTTGGCTGTTGTAGAGTTTTGAAAAGTCATCGTCAATCCACATTACACCTCATCCCTCATGTTTTTACAGCTATTCCTTTCATATCTACATCTATCTACCTTCCAGTAGACATGTGTCTCACAAAATAACGTTTCTGATCTTATTTTGCCTTGGGTAAATGTTAAATTTTTATATTTACATTATAATGTAAAATAAGCAATCAACACAACAAATATACATATAAACAAAGTTTGAAAACAAGATCAAACTATTAGTGACTTTTTATGAGCAGTAGATTCATAGGTAAATTTCAATTTTCCTTTACTCTTCAAGGTTCTACAAAGTTTCCAAATGGTTACTACATTTTAAAATAAGTTATAAGTACTATTTATAAGAATGACTCTAAATGGAGACACAGTGTAATATTTTTGAAATTCAAAAGAATTGGTATTTCTTAGAGTTAGGTAGTTTATTATTTTTTTAAATATTTTGAGCCAGGGTCTCATTATACCCCAGGTATACCTAGAACTCTTTGTAGCCCAGGTTAACTTTGAGTGCATGGCAATTCTAATTTAGGCTTTTGAGTGCTGGATTAAAGGCATGAGCCACCAAGCCTGCCTTATTTGCATTTTAAATCATTTACCACATTCAATTTTTATGTCTTCTGTCAAAATTAGTTAACCTGCCCAACAATTTTTAGAGTAGGAAGAGGTAGCTCCATGTCTTGTGTGCTGTCTGGTGGATAGTGTGGTAAACTATCAGTCTTTATGTCTAGCTTTTCTTCTTTAATATTTTTGCTGAGCACTATAATCTGTGAGCGTATTGAAAAGTGGTCATATTCCCATCATTTATACTCCTATGTCCCCTCTCCCCTCCCCCATCCAACTAAGGGCCCTCCTCAGTAGAGTTATCTGTGGTCGCTGTGGGATCATGAATGTATCAGTCAGTCTCTGGTTGGGAGACAGTGCCTCACAGTATACCCTGCACTGTGTGTCTCTTCATTATTGTGTCATTTCCTCCCCTTGGATTAGAAATGGCCCTAGTGACTGATTTCTGATGGATAGAATATAGAAATAGAATGGAATGAATGTCACTTCTGAGATTAGGCTTCAGTGAGGTTTATTTTTCTCTCTCTCATTCAAGAGTACATAGTGCTAACCTCCTTATAGAATGGATCCTCTGTTGCTCATTCAGTCCTCCCTTTTGTTTACTAATTCTGAGAAAAATTAAAATAAAAATTGTGGGCTATCTTATAGAGAGGTTCACAAGATAAGGACCTTGTGACATGGCCAATATTGAGTAAAGACACAAGCTGGTTAACAGCCACATGGATGAGCTTTGGAGCTGATTTTAATCCATTTGACCTTTGATCTTGGACAAGAGGCACCCAGCTAAGTCAGGCCTACATTTCTGGCTCACAACTACTGTGAGATGATACCTACTTGTTGTTTAAGTTGAAAAAGAAAAGTTAGGACACTTTGTAGCCTAACCACAAACAACTAATATAAATAGATATTAGCAACCTTGAGTATGTCCTGTAAAGGATTTTGAGGCTTTTCCTTCTTTTTGAGAGAGCATAGTTCATCAGTTATAGGTAACTGTCATGGATACAGGTTTGCTATTCTCCTGCATTTATACTCTAATGTCCTTCATTATGATGAGCAGAATGGTGCAAAGTAAAACAGGCTCATTTGGCAGTTCTTGACCTATTATCCCACTGTTAGTCATTATGACTCATATTAGTTAATCGGATTGATTACTGGGGGCCTTGATTTGGGCTAGCTTCTGAGGATTACTTATTATATGATTGATGTCAGATGGAGTTAGAATCTGAAGCAACATCTAGGCATCTCAAACCAGTCCAGAGTTATTGGTTTCCTGGGGTAAGCCTTAGGACATAAATATAGGCATTGAAAAAGTTTGGGGTGGGGTGAATAAAGAAAGACAATTTTCAAATGTGAGTGCAAATTTCGCAGTACAAAGAATTCATGAACTCAAAGTGACTCAGAACAGGATTCAATAGAGCCATAACAAATGCTGTTAGGACAGCTAACTCTGAAGAATGCCTGCTTTCTAATATTGATAACTAATATCCAAGCCTACAAACCTACTACTCCTACTACTACAAAAGCCCTGGCACTCTGTTGAAAAGAAAACATGCTCACCAAATATCTTAACACAAAACATCTGTAATGAACTTTGGCCTGGAATCCAAAGTAATGAGAAATCAATAAAAAATTCATAACAAATCATAGCAGAAAACAAGCCACTTTCTTCTTTATAAGATCCATCTTATAGGCCATTCATTCAAGAGTGCTCTTTTTCTTAAAAGGGGGTGGGGGCAAAATTTGAATGTTTACTTTTTAAATTTTTTGACAACTTCTCATCCTTCTTTTTTATTGAATACTTTGATATATGAACATATTGAAAATTGGTCAATTCCCATTGGGTCAGACTCTTGTTTTCCCTCTTCCCTGCCTCCATTCCAAGGGCGGGGGGGGGAGGGCTCCTCAGCAGGGTTATGGGTTTTTTTAAATATATATATTTATTATGAGTAAGTATATACATTATATGAACAAATCTTAAATGTGAACGTTTTTGAAAGTACAGAAGAAAATTTTCTATTCTTGAGACTTAAAATAAGGATGAGTTTTCTGTAAGATATGCTTGAGGAGTAATAAGGTTACATTTACATAGAGGAAGCTTAAGCAATACTATAAACATATCTTTGTAACTTAAGTATGTCTTGCTTTCAAATGTCTAATATGGACATATGCTAGTATAAAACCTTAGCAAGACAATCATCTTCATGCATATTATCTTAGCAGATAGAAATGTGCATCTGTGTTTTAACCAGATAGATTGTCTTATGCATGGAGTTTGTTAAGTTGCTCATGGGTACTGATGACCTAAATGTAATAGGAAATTGCACATTCACATGTGTTGAAAAATTGGACGATGGGAAGAAAATGTGAAAGAATTTTGAGATTTAATTAAGGCTTATGTTCTGCTTTCTTATCTGACAATAAGATTAAAGATCTTATCTATGTTGAATATGACTTGGGAAAGATTCCCACATGAGACATTTTTCTCATGACTGGAACATTCCTTCATTTCTCTATATTAAAATATTCTCATTTATTCACATCAGAATTTTTTTCCATATTAGGAAAATGTTTTCCTATTTCATTCTCTCATGACCTCTTTGGAAGTTCCTGGAAAGATCTTTGTCATAAGTGCCTATTGGGACAGAGAGGGAAAAAAGAGAGAGAGAAAAACTGGAAGGAAAATGTTTTATATGCATGAAATTGAGAAAAAATATCAATTGTCTCCTTATTTTCTCCAGGGAGTTACAATGGAGGGAGAAGGTGGGAAGTCCCCACCATAAATGTTAAATGATTATTCATCGTAATGAAAGGAAAGAGGCCATCTGAAGTCTGAACCTGAATTTCTAGCTTGTTTCTGATGCACTAACTTATCCTTCAGGAAACCTGTGAGTCCAATTACTCTACTTAAAATCCTTATGTTTCCTCTTTGTCCTTAGGACCAACATGGTGTGTCTGATACATGTTGGTTACTGAGTAGAAGAACGGATGAAAATATCTTAGCTAATCACAATTAGTGAACTAAATAAGTAGCATAATTTGTAGCTTTGAATAAAAAAAAAGAATATGACCTACAAAGATCTTTCTGGCATCAGAATGCATAAAACTTGCCCAAATACCTTCAAGATCATTATTATAGAGCAACAAATCACCAGTTTTCAAAATGTACTGTCCACCAGATAGTGAAACACTTTGTTCTGTATTGTCCTCATACTTATATAGTGGAAAGTGGAGGAACTTTATATCAGATGGTTCATTAATCAACCATCTGTGTAAATGATTTGGCAAGTGTAATAAAACATGTTACCTTTATTATTTCTTTCACTGCCTGCCTTTCTTCACTCCTTTCCTGTTCCCTGGAGTCAGCTTTCTTTATTTGTTTCAACTGATTTATAACTAGGTCCATGTAGCTGAGATTATACTTCTATTTCCTGACTTTTAAGGACATTTCCTGGATTTTTTATAAACATATTTCTTGTTTATAGTTAGATATATTGTATGAGGAAATCCTGTGGTGGTACCCCCATTTCCCTCCTCCCTGTCCTCAACCGCTGGTTGAGGTGGGCTTACTGGATCAGTCCATGGGGTAGGGAGTTATGAATTATACAAGAGGTAGCCAGTTTTTTTCCTTGTGTGTTGTTGCTGAGGGGGGCAATGACTGGATATTCTCTCCCATCATGACTCCTAAAATCTTTCTGCCCCCTCTTCCACTTAGGTCCCTGAGTCATGGTGGGTGAATTTTAAGTCTGCTTTATTGTCGAGATCTTAAGAGTCTCTGGACTTCTGCTTTGGATTGGGTTGGGTATCTGTCTCCATTGCTAGACTGTCTTTTGATGCAGATAAATCTAATGATGTTTAACTCCAATTTTGTAATGACCTGCTATGCACTTCTCAATTCATTCATTCAGCACAATTATATTGGAATTTTTGGTCACATTCATGTTCATTGTTGTATGAGTACAATTATGAAAAGTCTATTTTCATCTGAGCTGCCTAATATATTATGACCACATTTCCTTTCTTGCCTACTTCCTAGAATTAATACTGTAGTTTTGTAGTCATTTTCTATGTTCTTATCACTGTTAGTCCCTAATCTCTGATTGTGTTGGAAACCGCTTCTCACCATGATCAAACACACCTTGTAATTTAATATTTCATATCCTCTACTTTGAAAGCAATTAATTTTTCTGTCCAATCTGAAATATTCCAAGGCCTGCTGCATAGTTTCATTTCTGACATCCTTCTACCAACATTCTGGACAAGTTTTCACCCTCTCTTACTTCTCCTTCCCTTCTGTACTCCTTCCTTTCTCTCCCTCTGTCTCTCTTGCCAGACTTGGATCCTAATGCAGTATCCTTGTTGGCAGAGATCACATCATCCAGACTTGGTATTCCTGGAAACATCTTTAGTCCTTGAACATCAACCTGCTTTCAAGGCTCTTGGAATTCCAGGCTGAAAATCATACTCACTGGTAGTTTGAGTGCTGAATGAGTCATTTCCAGTGACACACACACACACACACACACATATATATATATATATATATATATATATATATATATATATATATATATATATGTATATATATATATACTTCTGCCAATAATATATACATTTTTGTTCTCTGGAATTTTTTTCTGGTTTTCTCTTTAAACTCAGAGTTCAGGAATTTGACAAGTATGTTACTTAGTAGGAGTTTTTTAATCACCAGCCTGGGCCTTCAAGGGATGACATCCTTCTAGAAATATAGGATGTGAGAATTTTTTGTATATTATTTCTTTGATATTCTATGCTGTGGTTTTTTTAATCTCTGAAATTGTTTCTTTCTTTTAAACTTCTCCAGCTAAGCTTCTAATTTATGAGCCAGTTTTTGTTTTATTTTTTAGAGAAAGACTCTCCTATAATCCAGGCTGTCTTCCAACTTGCTATATAGCCTGAGGTTAGCCTTGAACCTCTAATACTCCTGTCTTTACTTCCCATGTGTGAGGATTACAGACCACTCTGCTCAGCTTTGTGTTCTTTGTTTTTATGGAGAATATTATATACTATCTCTAACATTTTGTTTCGCTTCCAAGACCTTCTTGATTGTATCTTTCATTGTGTGTGTGTGTGTGTGTGTTTTCCTGAGCTCACATATTTTTAATTTTACAAAGCTCTTTTTGAAAAATGTATGATTGTTCCTTTATATAGAATCTTTGTTTCCCTTTAGAAAAATTAATTATAGTTTTTGAGCTATTTCCCCCTGCTATTGGCTTTTATAGCTCTTGAATTCTCTTTCTCTTTGTTAAAGGCTTTTCAAAAACACTAAGCCTATACATATGGGCATATTTAAGAGTGAGACACATTCACACACAGCAGATGTGATGTTTATAGCTGTGCATCTGTGGGCATTTTAAGCCAGGGCACTGCTCTATGAGATGATTAGTTGAGGATCTATACACTTTGGGTCCCAACTCTTTTCTGGTGACTCAAAGATTTGCATCTTCAAACAATTTATTATTTCTTGTCTACTATCATCCTTTCTCTTGTCCTTATCACCACTGTCAGAATATAACTTTTACATTTACATGTTTTCACATATTAGCAATGTCCTGGGAGATATATATTTTACCACAAATGATATGTAGTGTTTAAAGCACTAAGATTATACAGTGTGGAAGAGGATACCTCACAGAAAGCTATTAGTTCTACTTGAGAAGTACCTGGGAAGGGTACCATAAGAATTCTTGGTAAAGTGGTTGACCCTGGGCTAAATTGTGAAAGATACAGAGACATTTTCTGGGCAGACAAAAGGCTGAATTGCATACAAAGAATGAAGAATGGAGTCAGGAGCCATAACGCAATTGAGTGTTCACCACAGAAATGCAAGTTGTAACAGCGAGTGTGTGGAGAATGAGACTCTGGGGTTTGTCAGGTCAGGTTGCAGAACTCCTCTTTGCTCCGAAACTGTGTGCAAAGCACCAGAGGTAACAAAAAAGAGGAATACTGTTTTCCTTTTTGAACAACTCATATCCAAGGAAAAGAACTATGACAATGGACAGCAGTTGTGTTGAACAAAACTATGCATTTCTAAATGGGTTTTCCTCTAGGAAAGAGATTGTATGTGACTGAAATGGTTTAATGATAGAATATGTACAAAAGGACCTAAATTTATATGTAGTCCAAATGAGAATGAACTCAGATGGAAATGAGCATAAAAGGGTGATAGAAACAAAAAAGATACTTTGAGAAGAATAGGCAATCTTATTTTCCTGGCACATGGGACAGGCAACATGCATCTGGCATAGGGCCTGGGCCATGATGGGCATGGCTTTAAAGCCCATGCTAACTTCTATAATCAATAGAGTGTGCCCATGGAGTCAACCCTACCAAAATAACATGGATGTTCCTCATGTACACCGTGTCTCTAACTTGTTTCTGGCTTCCTTATTCTTTGAGTATGAAACATCCCTGAATCTAGTATCTCAACTTGATTTCCTCCTCATGTTCATCTTCCCCTTCTACTCATTTTCACACATTATTAAATGAACTTGAAGAATGAAAATTAAATCTTCTATTTCTCTATTGTAATAACTGAAAGCTCCAATTGCTGTAAGGCTTGGGTCTGTCTGCAGGCCTCTCGGCTTGGCTCGTGATTTTTCCTATCATTTCCCTAGAAACCGGAAACCTTATATTGCATAGTGTCTTCAATATCCTAGCTAGATCTTGACACATAATAAATATGCAATAAACATAGGAGAAAATGAATAAACAAATGGCTGCTTGAAATTCCTTTTCTAATTATTATTCCATCAACTTGCATGAAAACTTTTTGCCTTAACTAATCCTTTTCTTTAATTTTTATTCTACATTATTTCTTCCTTCCACAAATATGCTAAAGCTCTAAGCTACATGACAGAAGAGACCAGCTCTCTGCCTTTAAACATTTCATCTTTGATGTTTTAACAATATTAGTTCCTCAGTAATTATCTTAAACATGTCCAGTTTATATTAAATCAAGATTTTAAGGATGCTCAATGAGGAATTCTTTAAGTAAAAGTATACTGTACAAACTTCTTTCCTAGAAGGTAAGGTCCTTGTTTCTACCATTCATTAAACATTTAACTCATTATTATTATTATTTATCTTATATCTTCTAACAAGTGAATCTTTGCTCTTAGACACAAGGAATTGTACTTCTGCATTTCCATTTTTAATATGAAACATAGAAACAATGTTGCTCAAAATGTGGTCTATGGACTAACTGCACCAGGAGTCTATGGAGTGCTTATTAAACATTGATTTCATGTTTTGTACTTGAATCTCCATCTGCCCAGCATCCCTGGGTTTAAATTGTGGGGATCTAATTTTTTTTACAAGTTCTTTGTATGATTCTTATGCAAGCTGAAGTCTGAGAAGTACTGGTGAAGAGTTGTATTAAATAAACTTCTACAATTCTGAATTTTCTCTAGCTGAAATAGGGTATATCAGCCATCTGGTGAGAGAAAGAGAGAGCTATATTCTTTAGTTATTGCTTATGTAGATTGCTAGAGCAGGAAGTTCCCTAGTAATTCTTGTCATCTGCTAAGCAATGTGCTGTTTTATGTGAGTAACAGTCTATTCTTTGCATTATATTATATTAAATTACATTATTTCTCATGTTTCATGTCATAGGGAAAAATAAAACTATGGTATGGTAATTTCTCCTAGGAAGTATTTCTGTTTATGTAGATCACATTGTTAATGAATCAGAGTCTTCAAATTCTTTTAGGGAGTAACACATGTATTTCAGAAAGCTACATTTAATTCTTCCAGCTCTGGGTCCAACTTTGTATATTGATGCTCTTTATTCTTCAACGTGGTTACAACAAAAGGGTGTGGGATTCAGTGGCCAGCGAAAATCATTGAGGACCAACTCAAGACAGAAAATGAATCTCAATTAAGGCAGAATATGCAATTCAAGAACTGGAAAATAATTGCAAAAATCCCCAGAAAGGAATAATTTCCCTCTCCTTGGAAATTTTACAGTAGATCCCGGGGAAAGAATGAACTGGATGAGCAATAGCTGTTAATGTTTCCATGGGAGATGGAAATAAAGAGATGGCAAATGGAATGATGGCCCAGGTGTGTGTGTGTGTGTGTGTGTGTGTGTGTGTGTGTGTGTGTGTGTGTGTTTAAAATGGGCTTAGGAAAAGAAAAATCTTTTTGGAGAACCAGCTAAAAGGAAATTAATTCGTGTCTGCTTCCAAGACTCAGCATGCTTTTCAGCATTGCAGAAAACTGTCACAAGCTGAGATAGAAGCAAGAGCATTCCTAGGGATAGATAACTAGGACAAGTGTTTAGCAGGAGAGACTGGCCAGGAATTTAATGTCTATATGTTACATACATATGTAATGCTTAAAGCACATAAATGCTCATTCACACATATGTATATTTATAATGGTTTCTCTTAATTAAAACTCGTCATATGACTTGGCTGAGAATTTTTGTGGCATGATCAGACATTTCCACAAAGGCTGATAACCACTGAGTAATACTTCTAAAAATTAATTGCATTGGGAAACTCATCACAACTTGCATTTCTAGATATATCAGACAGACACTGTCGAGGATACCAACAATGGTGCTTCATACTTGTGCCATGATGTAATCACTTTAAAGCATTTATAGATGACTCCTGTTAACACATATAGAACAGGTCTTCTCTCCTTTAATTCAGAATGTGTCCAAAGCAAAAATGCTAGTTAATAACACATTGCTAAGTGGGGTAATTATTTATTCTTATATCAGAGTCTATAGCCATCCTCTGTTGTATTTTGGTGGTCTTTGGAAATTTTGATTGTTCAGTGGCAGACTGACTCTTTCAAATTCCGTAAATTTTGATACCAGAGCATAGGGAAAATGCTTATAGATAAGCACACAGGAGCATTTTTACTTGGGGGTTCTGGAATGGCTCATGTCTATTAGATCCCTTTTCAGTGAGGAGGGAGATAGACAGCTGTAGTGAGCAGGCATTGAACCCTGTGCTGGACTGGATGACCAGTCTTACCACGACTTTTACATCAATTTACCCGAAAACACTGCTACCCAGTGGTTAGATATGAACTGTTTCTGTACTTTATTAAGGACACCTGCTGATTCTGCTGATTTTCCAGTCTGTATTTTATGTCATATGGAAGCAGCCAAGAAAGCCAGAGACCTAAAGGAACATAGATGGTGTGGTGGTTTGATTCAGGTGAACCCCATAAACTTAATGTGTTCTGGATGGCAGTTTTGGAATTGGAACCTTGTACGAGGTATATTGTTGGGGGCAGGTTTATGGGGGTTATAGCTGGCTTCCTTTTACCAGTGTTTGCACACCTTCCTGACGCTGTTTGCAATGTGGTGGTGCTGATGTCTGCCCTCTGCTCATGCCATCATTTTCCCTGCTGTCATGGAGCTTCCCCTCAAGTCTGTAATCCAAAATAAACCCTTTCTTTCTACAAGCTGCTTTTGGTTAGGTTCTTTTCCACCACAGCAAAGAGAGAAGCTGACTATAACTGATGACTAACAGACAGTGGGGCAAGCGTTGGATTAGGCCTTGATATTGGGTACAGAGCTCAAATATTCTCAGTCTAGAAAATATTTGGACACAGTGTGAACTGCAAAGGAGGAAAGAGGAATGCTTTTATATGAAAAAACACATTTGGAAAGGAATATCTTCAGTAATTAGTGAAGGGCATCCAATAAGCACAGGTCCAAGGGAAGAGCTTTATTACAGTAGATTCTGAAAGTTAACAGCATTTTACATTTAGTGTATTCATGACTTATAGCTTCCAGAAGAATTAAACCACTTAGGAACATCAGACAAAAATCACTGTAGGTCCCAGGAAGAGAATTCCCATCCGAGTCTCTAAGATGAGTGATCCATCTGAGAGCAAAATAACTTACAGGAACTGGTCTATGAAGCTGAAAAGAGAAGACCCAAAGACTGTACTGTGTCTTCCCCAGTCAAGAAGACTTACTAATGATAGTTATACCTCCAGCATTTCCACTAAAAGCCCTAATTTTCCTTTTTAATGTCTGAAAGCAAAGCCTCCAACTGCACTGCAGTGCAGAAGGATATGATCTGTGAAAATGCAGTTCTTGGAAAAAGTGCTCATTTTCTCTTTTCAATGTGCCATGGGTTATCTGGATGCAAAAATCAATCTGCAGAAAATTATCTCTTCCTCTAGCCCACATCTCCTGTGGAACCCTAATCACCACAGCTATGGTGAGTCTGGGGCCACTGGCTGAGTATGATTTACCAGGTTTAGACCTCTAAGCACAGCAAGAGCAGAGGGACTTCTGAGCAGCCGGACAGTAATTTCCTAATGCAAATGCTGTGACTAGGAGCCAAGCATGTTTCAGTTCTTAGCCTCCCTATGGTGCAGAGATTGATGAACAGAACACGAGGCTTTCCAAGATAACAAATACAAGCAACCTACTTACAGCAAGCTCTTTTCTCTCTCATGTGGCACCATCTCTCTCGACATGGCAAGGGGAAACCAGTCATTTGCAAATTCACAGTGAGCCACAAAAGGAAACAAAGCTGGGTTGTGAAGAAAGAGAGATGGTGGAGAGAGAGAAAAAACAAACAAACAAACATCAGGTGGAAGGTGGAGAGCATAAGGATAAATTAAACACAGATATGTCCTCCATTTACCTTGGGTTTGATAGGTTTAATATAAGTAATGAATGTCATTTTAAATAAACTTCCACTTAATTATCACAGTGCTTATAAGATCACTTTGGAAAGTTTCTACTAGTAGAATCTAGCATGACTATAAATAAAGTTAGCTCTGAGATAATAAATATGGCCATCATTGTTATCATTGCAGTCACTAAGGCGATTGTCATATTTTTGAATAAGAGAATACAATGTAGCATAAGACAGAAGACATTTGGCACATCTAAGAGACTAAAATGGACTTTAAAAATCAATCCTTACAGTATCAGCACTTCTGCTATTGCTCTTTAATGAATGGTTTTGACAATGTCGTAGTTTCCTAAGAAAATCCAATTCAATGGTGAGGCTATGATCGTGGCACCTGATGCCACAGGCACATGAGCACTTACCACTCTTTCTATCCTGTGAGACACCAGACTACTTTGCTGCTCAAGCTATTTCTACTCGATGCCCCCAGCACTCACTCCTCTAAGAGCAATAAATTGAGCACTGTAAATTGTGTGTGGGAATCTTAGGAAGTTTATATAGAATATGTACTAAAACCTGTTATAAAATTGCAAATGTTGTGGAAATCCACACAGAATGTCACAGAACAGGCACTCTAGCAAACAAACCAACTACAGATCAAGAGCCAAATGGTTTCTAAAAGTTCTTAAAGAATATCAAGTTTTAGTAAAAATGGGGATAATGGTGATACGAGTTTCTTAGCAACATTGACAAGAACACAAGTAGTGATTATAGGAAAAATACCTAGCAGAGCAGTAGCTAATCAATGATATTTTTCTCTATTGGTTTCCTTTAATCAGCCATTCCAACAAGCTCCTCTTAGAACAACCCCAACTGCTATCTCCCTTTTCTCATACTATAATGTTAAATGTTCAAATAATGAGAATGCTAATAATGAACAATATTTAACTGAGATCATGCAAAAACTGACCTAAAAACCTAAATAAATAAATAAAAAGTATAAATAAAAATTAAAAAGTACAGGCTGTGGTGGCTGGGGAGATAGATGGCTTAGTGGGTAAATTTATTTTGTGCAAGCATGATGACCTGAGGTTGGATCCCCAGCCCCAAATAAAAGGCTAAGAATGGTAACATTTACCTGAAATCCCAGAACTAGAGAGACAGAGACAAGGAATTCCTCATGCTTACTGATAACTATTCTAGATGAATCACTGAGCTCTAGATTCAGGAACAGACTCTGTCTTTAATAAAGTGGAGAGCTAGCTGGGAAGAAACCCAGTGAGCCTGGCCTCCAGACACATGTGCACACACAGTGATCCCACACACATATGAACACCAATGCACACACACCACACAATAACAATAAACTGGAAACGTAGAAAGGAGCACAACATGAAAAACTCACAAAACAATGAGTGTTCAAGGATTTTTTTTAATTTTTCTAGTTTCAGAAAAAATGCATTTTCATATGAAATATCAATTTACGAGTATCAAATTGGCTATTCTAAAAAGTGGCAATGTCTATTCCAGATATTACAAGAAGATGGATATAATCAAGGATTGTTTGAAGAAATAAGAATTGTTAGAAATACTCTCTCTCCATATCCCACATATCTGTATATACATCATGCACAAGAACATCTGAGAAAGGGAGGCAAGAAGATATGGAATCTCAACTGTCCAACTGCTCCAGTGATAGCTTCAGTTATAACAATTGAGAGCCTTGGAGCTAGAATGACCTCCAAGGCTGCCCTAACTTCTGCTGAAATGGCACAGATTTTACAACCCCACCCAACATAGGTCAGTAATAGATATGAGCATCTTTGAAGGTCTTTGAGACCATCTCTGAGGTGTATGAAGCTGAGGTGGTCTTATAATGGTGCTACCAGTATCTGAGGTTTGAGGTCCTTCATGGAAGGAAGATCCATGGTTATTGCTTCTCATCACCACATTCTCATTACGTTCCACAGTCTGGCCCAGGAATGCTGTCTGACCTGGCTGAATTTAGGCTTCTTTTTGTACAAACACAGCATGGATTCCACTGAAAGAGGTTAATTGAATGCTCATGATGGTAGGCGTCCTCTGGAATCATACAGCATCCTATCAACCATGTATAAGTGCTTGCTAAACTACTGCCATGAACCAGGCGTAAAGCTGGGTTTGTTCTTAAGAAAAGAAACGGATTATCAAGGCCAGTTCCTACCCTCTTTCAAGAATTTTATAGGGAAAGAAAAGCAAATTACACATACTAGACTTCTAAGCCATGAGCAATGAGTCCTGTCACATGGGCACAATGCAGGGCTTGAGCAAGGAAGCATCTCCGTGTCAAAGCATGGGGTGGATGACTTTGGAAATGGCTGTATTTCCAGGTGTAGCAGAGCAGGTTTGTGAACAGGCAGCTGTGATGTCATGGAAGAACACCAAACTGGAATTTAAAATATCTAGGTTCTAATTCTATCTCTCTGCACCTTTTTTTTTTTGGTGGAATTTTGATAAATTGTTTAAAGTCATATATTCGCTGTATGTGAAAAGGAGACAAGTCATATTCCACAGATGTCTTTCTCAGATAACATGAATTAATGCTAGATATTGTGTAAGATGTTCCAAAGATTAAGGAGACATTGTTGAGTTAAGAACTACACAGACATGGGGAATAATTGTTATTTCACTAAGTTGCTGTTTATCCATGTATGAGGATACTAATGTGCATCCCCCGTAGCCAATTTCATGGAAGATTGTGGAATGGCATACTGATCTCCAGTGGCTTCCCAGGAAACTCAATCAAATACTTGCAACTTAAAAAAAAATCTGGTCACGTGATATTATATCAGACAGGTTAATTAACGGGATGGCATAACAAATGCATCAAATTGTAATTCTTTCCTTAAGCAAGCATGCAGTCTTCTAGAGGCTGTTATTCTGTATTCAACATCTTAGTATTTGTTTGGATTACAGCCAGAAATTCCTTTTTAGTGAAGCCTCCTCTAAAACATTATTCCTTCTTCTCCAGTACCTACCATGTTTTATCTACTCAGCAACTGAAATCGTTCATCCCATCCCATGTTACTTAGACTACTATTTACTGTTTGCATTTAGCAGATGCTTTTGCATCTTATTCTTGTTTATTTGCTTTCCTTCTCATCCTCAAGACAAAGGTGATGCCAGTGTAGTTAGCAATCAGGCGAGCGCCTGTTTCAGTCAGCTTTCTTGTTGCTGCACAGAAAAGAACTCAACCAAAAGCAGCTTGTGGAGGAATGGGTTTATTCTGGAGTACGGACTCAAGGGGAAGCTCCATGATGGCAGGGAAAACAATGGCATCAGCAGAGGGGTGGACATCATCTTGCCAAAATACTGGAAACAGGTGCAGGAAGGTGTGCCAAACACTGGCAAGGGGTTATAACACCTATAAACCCACTGCCAACAACACAGCTCCAGCAAGGTCCCAATACCCATACTGCCATCAGCTGGGGATCAAGCATTCAGAACACATTCCTTTGTGGGGGACACTTGGATCACCATCACAGTCCGCCACTAGACCCCACAAATAATCATACATGATATAAATATAAAATACAATGTGTTCAGCTCAACTTAAAAAATATCCACAGGTTTTTTATGTACCCTCAAGTCACTATTAACTATTCCTTTGTAGATTGCTACAGAGAAGAAAAAAAATCAAAGAAATTGTTTAGAATAAGCTTTGGCAACAAAGTTTCCATGGACCACAGCTTGTTGTTCTGCATGCATCTGGAGTTCATTTACAGCAAGGGGTCATTCATTCTCTCTTATTCCTTGCAAATTAAATATTTTTTAAAAAAGAGAAAAAATAAAAAATAAAAATATCCATGGGCTTTCATCCATCCCAATGATATTCAAACATACCCATAATCCAAAAAACAACAAACCAATAATGACACAGAACATTCACACTACAAAAGATAGCATTGGGCAAGGCAAAGACAAATTGAACCAATACAATATTTAAAACAAATAGGGCAACATCAAACTTTATCTCTAAGTCAGAGAATTCTAACCAGTTAACAAGTCCCTGGTGTCCAATTCTGCCTCTCCAGCTAAGCTACTCAGAGTCTGGGAAAACTATCCAGTGCTGGCAGCTCTCCTTGGCAGCCACATCACAGTCCTGGCATTCACTGGGTCTCCACTGCAACCCACAGCTCATCCTCATGGCTCCATCAGGCCTCTCTATGCAGGTAATCCAACACATCTGCTTCACACTGCTCATGGCCATTTTCAAAAGCAAAACTGAGTTGCAAATCCAATGACCCACTCTTCTTGCATTTATTATACTTTATAGTACCAGATGGGCTACCAACTTGTTAATCCAGGTGGGGAGCAAAACCAACTTTGATGAGCAAGAAACCTTAAGCATTTAAGCTCCTTGCTTCAAATGTGTGTGCATTCTTCCTGCTGTCCCAATGCAGATCACTTGGCCGATCTTAATGGTTGTAATCTCTCAAACAATTGCAGCTGAACAGGCAGCAGTTTCAGCCCAAAGATTTCATTTCTTTCTGTGCCATCTCTAGCAGCTCACACCAGTCCATTTCTACACAAAGCAACCCTGCACAAGTTCTCAGAACACAGGCAGGAAGAAAGCAGCAAGCCTCTCACATAAACCTCTTCTAGCACAGTCCCAACAAAGTTCTTTCTCACCCTCATAAGCCAAACCTCACAGCATGTAATTCTTACTGCATTCAGGTCTTTCAACTTTGACCAGGATAGTCCATCAAGCTGTACTCACAGCACTGCAAGGTGTCTTGTAGGCCAAGCATTCAAATCCTTCTACTTTTTTCCTACAAATCAGTTCCAAAAGGCCAAAAGCCACAGAATCAGAGTTCTAGTAGGTACAACAGATCCTACTTTCTGGTACCAAAACTGTGGTAGTCACCTTTATCTCACTGCACAGAAAGAACCCAACCAAAATTGGCTGATGGTAATGGATTTATTTGGATTTACATACGTGAGGGGACCTCCATGATGGCAGGGAAAATGATGGCATGAGCAGGGGAGTAGACGTCACCTTCTGGGAAACATCAGGTGGACCAACAGCAGTAAGAGAATGTACCCAACACTAGCAAGGGGAAGCTGGATATAACCCCCATAATCCCACCAACAACAATGCAGCTGTAATAAGGTTCCAATACCCAAACTTCTATCAGCTGGAGATTGAGCATTCAGAACACATTCGTTTGTGGAGGACACCTGGATCAAACCATCATAGCCCCTGTTAACCTCTTTGCTTGGAGGTTCTATCACAGTACCCTTCCCCAAGTTACTACTTGAAACCCTGTCATTTGAGGTAGATGGCTGTCATTTTCTAAACCTGGAACAATGTATGATTAAAAGCACTTTTGCCAAATTTTGCTAGTTTAATTTACCTGTAAAGTAAGGAATGCATTATAAACAAGCCATGTGTTTGCTCTGCAAATGGAGCTTCAAAACAACTGAGCACTCATGCAAACCAAGGTACTGCTTCTTCACTCTTGCTACCTTGAAACTATAAAGCCACCACTGCCTTCATGTGAGTGTGCTCATGGAGAATTCCCACTCTATTACTCCCAGACTGCCCTCTGGCTTCACTGAGTACAAGATCACATGGTCTGTGGATGCCCATCCCTGCTTGTAGAGTGATCTAAGCTCTTACTCAAGTCTTCCTCATATTCTTCCAGAAAATCCAACTAAAAATCCATGAAAGATAGAGAACCTAATCATGGTAGAGAGGGCACAGTTAAAAGACAGAGCTAGGACAACAAATACTAGTGAAATCACAGGTACTGAGAGTATCCCTGTCACAATGCCATTCCTATTAACACTCAGATGCTTGACAGCATGCTTCTACCATATTGTAGGAAGGCAAAAGTTTCCTCTGTCCCGGATCTTCTTTGCTGAGAGAACCCTACAAGAGATTTGCTTCAGAGATTTGATGGTTTATAATAAATCTGAGAACATTCCTAATCAAGAACTCTATTTTCAAATATGAGCAGAGGGATAGCTGAGAAGATAGTTCTGTTGTTGAAGTGCTTATCTCACAAGCATGAAGAGCCCGAGTTCAATTCCCAGAACACTGGTGAAAAATCCAAGCGTGGTAGTGCTTTGTCATCTCAGTGATGGAGAGGAAGAGACGGGGGATCACTAGGGCTTGCTGGCCATCCAGTTTGAAACTACTTGGCATGCTGCAGGCCAGTGAGGGATCTTGCCTCAAAAAAGTAAGCAGCTTCCTGAGGAATGACAGACAAGGTTGTTTTCTGACCTCCATATGTGCACACACACACACACACACACACACACACACACACACACACACACACATTCCCACACACATAGGCACATCTGCACACACATGAATGACCTGCACAGATATATGAATATGTAATATATAATGGAGGAATCTTTCAGCATTCATTATATGATTTAAGTTTTGTTGTCATTTTGACCTTTTTAGTAATCTTGGTTGGGTCTTTGAGGTTCACAGGAAGGCAGCCCTCTCAGTAGGGTGCAGGATGTAAGGAAGCTCAGGGAAGCTAAAAATAAACATTCTGAGAGGGCAGTGCAGGAAGAAAATTCCAGAGACTCAGGAAGCCAACATGTCTGGGAAAGGGTTGTAAGACCCTACCCTAAGGCTCTATATAAAGGGGAAGGAAATTTCTCTCCCTTGTCCCCTTGCCTGTTTGCTGGGGTATGGTACTTGTGATAGGTTTTTCTCTCTTTGTTTGGACCTGTGAAAGGGGTTAATCTCTTTCTCCATTATGGAACTTCCCCTGGATCTGTAGCTTCAACAAATCCTTTCCTCCCATAACTGTCCCTGGTTTGGAGATTCCTCCCACTTGTGTGTGGCTGACTACAACACATTATTTTAGAAATTAGAAGCAAAAAATTAAAATATTTATTTAAAAATTGTTTTCCACAGCAACTCAGATAACCTGTGAAAGGATAATGGAGACAGACAATGAAGAAACCCAATATAATCCAAAGCATAAATCCAGAGACTCTTAAAACCTCAACAGTAAAGCAGACCTAAAACTTACCCACCATGACTCAGGGACCTGAGTGAAAGAGGGGCCAGAAAGATTGTAAGAGCCTCAGTGGGAGAGAATACCTAGAGCCATCGCCCCCATCAGCAACAACACACAAAGAAAAAAACTGGCTATCTCTTGTACAATCCATAACCCCTTATCCTATGGGCTGGCCCAGCAAGCCCACTGAGGAGAGCTCCCACTAGGTTGGGGACAGGGAGGAGGGAAATGGGGGTACCATCATAAGACTTGCTCATGTAATGTATCTAATTATTGACAATAAATATGAAAAATAATTTTAGCTGAAAAAAGAGTTTACATAGATATTATTTTCAATGAAAATGACCAAATTCTTCAAAACAAAGAGTAGCATAGTTTTATATTTTTGCAAATAACTTTAATATTTTCCTTAATAGAAGATAACTGAATTCCAATATTAGTTTCTACATGTAATCTACTATAATGTGTTATTTTTATTAAAGTATATGAACAAAAATCTGACCTCTCACAGGTATATAGTCAGACGGGCCCACTTTTAAAAAGTCAGATATTTGGAAGGTTTCAAGCTCATGGTAGCAGAGACAAGTTTCCAGAATTCAAATTGCTCCTCAAAAACTCAAATTGTTTAATTTATCTAAATATAATCAGTTGCTTCATTTCCTTTCTTTGCCATCCATTCCCTTCTAGTCCCCTCTTTCCCCTTTCCTCACTCTTCTTTTTCTGTCTTTATTCTTTAGATGTACAATAATACTCTTGTAGATCATTTCAGCCCAGCATTCCATCCCTCTCTTACATTTCTATTTTATTCTCCCCTTAAGGAGTCTCCTTTCCTCTCACCCCATTCCCACAGAAACGTCTGCTAAAGGAAAGTTTTTCCACTAGTCATTTATTGTTGTTTAAGGAAAAATAAAGGATACAAAAATGAAGACTTATTAAACTATTAATTTTTATTGACTCATTGAAGGCATTCTTGAATGGGACAGGATTCTTTGCAGAAAGTAATAGTGATGTAGACTGAAATGACTATTAACAGAGTGAGGTGTTGATTGGTGCTAAGATGAAGTGGTATTTCCCACTACTGCTTTCATTCTATTCATGTGAATAACACGGGGGAGGGGGGAGAAAGAAAGATAACTTTTTAGCATTGCTGTGACAATCGTTTTGACCTCATGAATCCCCTGAGTGACTGGCCATTCCAGACACCATTTTCCAGGCAACCAAAACTTCTATTTTCATTCTCATTGCCATTTTTGGATGTGTGATGGGTGTGTGATATAATTCTGGGTGTTAAACTCTGGAGGAAAGAGTGCTCTGATAAGGGCTTCGGGGGATGAGGGAGGTAAACAACCCCTTTCTGCCTGGGCTAAGCATTGCCATGTCTGAATGTGACTTTTGGGAATGCATCATGTGAGCTCAAAAGGAATGCATAATATGAGGGAAATGCAGAAGGCATTAGAGGAGAGAAAAAAATAACATGTATTCTTGGTAAAATTGAGTACTGTTGAAAACATTCCCAAGAAAATCAATGTCTTTACGTTCTAAGAAGATTTGAAATGGAATTTTATTTTATGTGAATACATAATAATAATAAAAATAAATGTAATGATAATAATGTGAGAAAGTGCCCATGTGTAAATGGCATGGAGATAGAATCCAGTCAGAGAGAATATGAAGTAGGGTGCTGAGGAGATGTATGTAAACATCAATAGTCTACAGTATTTGCTTAAATATGCCTAATGCTCATTATTGATGCCTTAAAGATAGAAAGTGGAGACATATTGGGTATACATGTACACTGCCTATGGTTTTCTAGAGATAATTGACTTTTAAGCTTTGAACTGCTTTCATTACAGTGTGTGGGTCAATGACTCTCATCAATCCTTTTGTCAGTTCTATAAGCTTCCAAGCAACAGCATTTCTGAAGGCCCTGATTTATGAATACAGAGTCTCAAACCAGAGGTTGAAATATACAACATTTAAAAGGTACTTCCCTCCTGAAAGTATTCTGAGAGAACTATTATAGTGTTGATAATTAAATGTGAATTCTTCTGCATATAGATTTCTAGGTAAAAGGAAGAAATGTTGCTGGCCATTGAGAAGTACTGGGTTCTGGGAATGGTCACATTGTCTAGAGGAAGGGATTCTGGTGGGGTCTATAAGTGGTTGCCTCCTGGTATTCAAAATACTAGAAATTGGGGCATCAATGCCCTATGTATTGAAATATATTTCTTCTCCAGTTCCAATTATATGATTATACAAGTCAGAATATGATGGGATCTCCTTCAATAACAAACTCCCAAGACTCTGGTTTATAGAACCAGTGCTTACATAAGGACAACGGAAAAGTAATCATCTGGAGGTATCCTCTGTCTTCTCATGTGCCATCTGCTCATTTCCAAAGTAGATTGAAAGACTTAAAAGGTATCAGACTGGCTCGAAAATACTTGGCCCCCAAAATAACTCAGATCATTTCCTCTTTCATTTGATTGGCTGAATTTAATCTAGGATCTTGCCTACCTAGGTTACTGAGGATGTTAATCTGCCTGTGAATAAGAAGAGATGATATGGAAAGGCACAAATAATCACAGCAGACTGTAATGTTAATCACAAAATAAGCACATAATATTGCATACATGAAGAACAGATTTGATCATTTCCTCATGAAGACACCTCACAGTGTGTATCAGTTACCTTCTCATTGCTGAAACAAGGTGTCCAACCAGATGCATCTTAAGGAAGAAAAATGTCTATTTTCAGCTTCCAGTTTCAAGGGAAAGTCCATCAAGGTGGGGAAAGCATAGCAGAAGCAGGAAGCTGTAGTCACATTGTCACATCTTTGGGGAAGAGAGAGAGAGACAGAGAGAGAGAGAGAGAGAGAGAGAGAGAGAGAGAGAGAGAGAGAGAGAGAGAGAGAGAGAGGGAGGGAGGGAGAGAGAGAGAGAAATAGATAGTAAGGTGAGGCTATAACAGCTCAAGGCCAACTGACCCATTTTCTCCAGCATGACTTTTCCTCCTAAAGATTCCACAACCTTGCCAAACTTCAAAACTGATTGGGAAATAAATATTCCAATACCTGAGTCCATAGGATACATTTTGCACCCAAACCAACACATATCACAATCCCCAAACTGCATCCTTTACATGAGTCAGCATCGTAGCTGATCTAGTCTTGTGCATCATATACAGAAGTGGCATGTCTTGAAATAAAGGAACAAATTCATTTTGCCCCCCCCGTCACTGAAGAAAGGGCAGTAATGTACTATAAACACTGACAAAAAAATAAGAAAAATACATAGTAGTTACGCATCCATAAACATTATGGATTTCTGCATTCTTCTACTCACATTTCACTGGATGGGATTATTCCATAGACTTGGTTATATGAGGTAATCCAGGAAGGGGAGCAGAGCAAGACAAGGATGTGTACAAGAATTGTCTAAAATTATTACTCACATTCCAAGAAATATTTTATTGTAAATCATACACTCAGATAGACTATTAAAATAATTTATTTTTATACTTTATGATGTGAAAATTCTGGATACGTTTCTCCAATCCAAACTCCTCTGCAATAGTTTTGTGCCTTTTCTTTGCTTATGTCTAAGCATGTGTGTATTTTCCTCATATGAGGAAAGATCACTGAGGAATGTTGGCATGATGGTCTGATAGTTGATTTCTTTCAGCCACTTGCTTAATAAGTGTCAGAAAAAAGCAAACAATCAACATCTCAAAGAAGGGACCTGTAGTAAGCATTAGATTCAGAGCTGGGACCATCTACATTATTTGAGCAGCATCATGAAAGTATCTGAGACCTTTGTACAAGTGAATGTATTTTAGGGCCTGTGAATATGCACAAAAGTTTTCACTTGGTTCACATGTAAGAATACACACATGATCAAAACCTTGAATGTAAAACAAGAAAAATTTTCACTTGTAACAGTCTCAGTATCTCATGAGAACTTCTCAGGTACTGAAATCCTATGGATGTGAGTCTTATGAAGAGATTGAAGGAGATAGTGGTTATCAATGGCTCCTTTTTAAAGTATATCTCGAAACCAAAAGAGAAAGAATAATTAAGCTTACATATCCATAGCATGTAGATAGTAGGGATAATCTAAATCTTCAATGATGTTAATAGTTTCTCTTTGTCTCTTTCATTTTTTATATCTTCAGTATTTCAAGCCTCCTCCTTGAGAACATCTCAAGATCATGAGATGTTCTCCTTGAGAACATCTGTGTTAAGTCCTTACAGTATAAAACCTAAAAGCAAAAAGTAGGAGAGACGAGTAGAGTCATCTCTTCTTATGCTGTATTCTGCATTTCCCTGTCATCAAAGTAAAACCATCTCCAGAAGTAGAGCTCTACAGTGTTTTCCTCATGCTACATTTGCTGAGATGGAGGCAAATGCCCACCTTTATGTGCAACCAGGAAGGAAAATGAAGCTGATGTAATTCTCCTGGGCACATTGGAGAAACCTCCAAATGGGTTTGTCAGAAGGAAGGAGAAAGAAGAAAGATCTTCAGAGAGTCAAAAGAAGCAGCACAACCCTTTTCATCTTGACACTGTTGTGCTGGAACCAAAAGCTGCACGAAGAAATCAGCAACAATCAAACTTTCTTAAGCTATCTGCTTCCTAGAGTAAGTTAGCAACTGCATGCATACATTCTAGCAAACACTTTTAGGAATAAATATAAATTGCCTACATAAGTGAATAGTTTTGATTGGGGTCATTTCAAAATGCTGACCAGCACCCTTCAGTCTTTAGACATGAAAAGTTATACTTAGAGGATGTGAATGTGCATCAGGATTTGTCCCACAATCATCAACCAGTGAGGCAACTGTGGCTAAGTGGCTTTCCTGAGTCACACACTGAGTTGCAGAAGAACATGATTTGCCCTTCTAAATAATCAAAAAATATGTTAGATTCCATTCAGGCAATTCATGTAGTAATCTTAGAGATGTAGGAAGTCTAGGTGAGGGTGTCAGGAACTCTTCTATAATGTTATAAGAGACTAGAGAGATACAGTTTCCTAAGATTTGACTATCACATTGCCCTGAATCTAGGGGATTACATGAATAGATTTCCTGTGCATACTTTGGACATACAACCAATTTTCTCATTGCCCTTTTCTGCCCCTGCTCTGTGAGCCTCTAGTGGACTTGAAAAGCTGGGACACTGTTGGAATTTTTGGGGATACTAGAGGTTAAAAATTATAGCTAATTTGGTACTGAAAATAAAATTCTTAAAGTGTTATGTAGTTTCTTTTCTCTGACTTCCATTTACTATTTTACCCATTTTCTTCTTATTGTTAATGTAGGATTAGCCATACCTCAAGATTATTAGAAAAATATGATAAGGGTATAATTTAGAAAATTAATTACTTAAATTTTTTCTCATTCTTCTTAGAAACAAGTTCACCCATAGATGAAGCATATTTAGTTGGAGAGTGGGTAAGCCTCTTACATAATTGAATGCCTGTATGTTCTTACACAACTGAATGGAACCCTGAAAAGGGCTGGGCAGGAACTTTTGAGAATTTCAGATTGGCTGCTGGTTTCCTACAGATTTTCACTGGATTACAAAACTTAAGAAAGGGAAATAAATGATATTTTCTATATTAGGAGTAATAAATGGGCTTTGTTTTGCATAATGGCTTTGAGAAATTTATAATAACATCAATTGCAATGTTGAAGAATTAAGAGACCTAGGCTTGTCTGAAGAATGTGTTGACAAAGAAAGAATTGCACTCTCTTACACAGCTGGTGGAAACTGTAACCACTTGAAAAATGTCTTGGTGTCATCTAATAAAGTAAATGCTTCTATTATCTGGTCTTTCAAATCTACTCATAGTGAGCTACCCCAGATAAACTTTGGCAGTGAATACCAAAGGACTAAAAGGAAAACATTTCTAATAGGATTGTGACAGCCCAAGCTAAATGCAACCTAAATACTCATCAACTGATGCATAAATTATGATCAATTTATATAGCATAATAACATTCATAGATGGTCTGTAATAAACTATAGTTTCATGCATTAACTGAATTTCTCAAATATGATATTGAATAATCAAAGAAAAATACAAAGTGTGGTTTTAGTTTTGTAAAGATCAAAAGTGCCAACACAAAACCAGGTTGTTAATAACTTTTCTTAGTCTGTTTTATTCTAACAAAATACTTTAGATTGAGTAATTTGTAAATAATGGAATGTATTTTTCATGGTTCTGAAGTCTGAGAACCAACAGATTCATTGTCTGATAGGAACTCATGGTTGAGTTCCTAGATGGCACCTTCTTGCCACACCCTAGATGCTGAGGGGCCTGTAGAACTAGCTCAAACCTCTAGATTAGTGCTCAGGGCTCCATTCTCACTGATGAAAGCGGAGTATCTGCAGCTTAATCATCTCCTGGAGGCCTGATCTCCTAATCCTATTACAATGGGGGCAAAGTCTCAACATAGGCATGAGGGAGGGACACCCACATTTAGACTACATGTACAAGTGGACATTAAGACTGCAAAGACAGAAGGGAAAAAATAATTACCATGGAATTCACGTGTAGCAGTTACTGTTTTATTGCTGGGACAAGACACCTGACAAGAAGAAGCTTAGAAAGAGAAGAAAGGGTTTATTTCCAGTTTAGTGTTTCAAGTGTAAGCTTCATCATGGTAGGGAGACCATAGCAGCAACAGGAAGCTCGAACACATTGTCACAGGAGGGAAGCAGCAAGAGTGAGCTGACTGTGAGCACACTGTGGCCCATGACCACACCACTCTGAGTGCACTAGGTCCAGTCTGAACACACTGTGGTCTGGACTACTAAACCTCAAGGTCTGCCCCCACTGACACTCCTCCTCCAGCAAGGCTCCAACCTCAAAGGTTCCACAACATTCCCAAGTAGCCACTTCCTGGAGACTAAGTATGCAAAATACATGACCATATTGGGGGAGGAGGCATTTATTTTAACCGCTACACCAGGGCAACATTTCCCCTGATAGCTATGAGATGCAGCACACCATTCATGTTTAACATGGTGGGGAATAAACTGCTGATTTTTTATTACTATGTAAATTACACGCATATGTGATATATACTATTCTCTACATGCTGTATATTTCAAAACTTCAGAAAACTAATAAAATCAGCTTTTGATACAAGGGCAAAAAAAAAGTACCACGTAGAGGCCAACTCTCTTTGACATGGACCTTTCTGTTTCCCAGGGCACAAAAATGGCAAAAATTGTGGAGAAGAATGCATGTTTTTAAAAAATGTATTGTGTTTGAAATTTGTTTAGAATCTCTTAGGACCCCCAGGCTTGGTAGCAGGTAGTCCTAAATACTAGAACCATAAGACAAGTCCTCCAAATACATATGAGAAGAACAATGATAATTTATAGGTTTAAAGAAAGAAATATATTTAGTGCATTTTGCAGGGGGATTATTTTTAACAAATGCTATTATAGATTTATGAAATTGATTGGTTTTTTTTAAATTACACTTGCTGACATAGCATATTTATATTTTCTAAACAGAATTCCCCAGAATAATGAATCAGAGCTTTCCAGAAATTTAACTAAGAATTAGAAAGCTGCCTGATGTCATTTTCTCTGACACTTTCCTGTAGGGAAAGTAAATATGAACAATCTCCATCGCTGAATGGCAGGAGGGACAGGACAAAATACATCAGGCCAGACACCGAACTTTGTTTCTTCCTTTCTTCACAGTGAACATGGATCTAATGTTCTACACAAAGTATTTGTTTTAATCCTCCACTCACATCTAAGATGGTGGGTAACAGATGGTAAGAGGAGATACATGGGGATCAGGTAACCTTTATTTTAAAAGTTATTCTGATATATCTCCTTTATATCTGGAAGTACTGAAATAACACAGCTAGTTTTCATTTGTTTGAAAATAATGTAGATCCTTTCATACAGATTCTTGAATTGCAAGAGGATGGGTACTGATACAGGGATGTGAGGGTCTTTGAGATCAACATATTTCTTTTTGGTTCTTGTCTGGGATTTTAACTCAAGAATTAGGGTGCCACTGAGTCAGTGGCTTCTTGGTTCTTGTCTTGTGAATTTGAAAAATAAAATGCATAGACAATAAAGGGCTAAGCTTAGGATTTTTATTACAGAATTTAAGAGAAGGCAGAGCTCCTGCATAGCAGGAGGGAATCCTGGAAATGGGATTCCACTGACAGTTTCTGCTTTGGAATTAACAAAACTTTTCTGGATGTGGGGATGAACTGCTCAGTCCAGTTCCCATGCCAAAACATGTATGCCAAAGTAGGTCGAGGAATTCAGTTGTCCCTACCTAAAATGATATAAAATTTTAAAAGTTAAGAAATACAGGCAACTTGGAAAAGGTCTGTGCAACCAGTAGTTTCTCTTGGGGGCTTTGAAATCACAGCACATGTGGTCATAAGATTGTACTGGGCATGGAGCCTGTGCATCTTAGTGCACAGCGCTTAGTATGGTCTGTGGAAGAAAATTCAGAGTTAGGCGATAAAGAAGAGGAGGATAGAAACTCTTAAGTGTGTTGGGCTGGAGAGATGGCTCAGTGGTTAAGGCACTTGCCTCCAGTGCCTAAGCTCCGAGTTCAGTTCCCCAGTACCCACGTAAGCCAGACCCACAAGGTGGTGGCCCTGGTGCTCTCTCTCTCTCTCTCTCTCTCTCTCTCTCTCTCTCTCTCTCTCTCTCTCTCTCTCTCTCTCTCTCCCTCTCTCTCTCTCTCGAATAAATAAAATATTTTTTTATAAAAAGAAACCCTTAAGTGTGTCTGGAAATCAATCTTCCCCTGGAGGCGGTAGCAAAGTTCCACAGAAGAACAGTAAAACTTGCTGCTGCTGAAGGTGGTGATGAGGATGAAAATGATGGTAAAGATGATTTTGATGACAATGAAGCTGAAGAAAAAGCTCCAGTGAAGAAACCTATATGAGATAATTAAGCCAAAAATGCACAGAAATCAAATCAGCAATGGTAAAAACTAAAACCATCAATACCAAGATCCAAAGGTCAAGAAGCCTTAAAAGCAAACAAACAAATCTCCTAAAACAACAAAAGGACTTAGTTCTGTTAAAGACATTAAAGGAAAACTGCAAGCTAGTAGAGAGGAGGGTGGTTCTCCTCCTCAGAGTAGAAGTCAGGTTCACCAACTATGTGAAGAATTGCTTTGGGACGACTGACCAGCAGGCTATTCAAGATCTCTGGCTGTGGAGGAAGTCTCTTTAAGAAAGTAGTTTAAAGAGTTCTTGAAATTTTCTGTCTTCATTTTGGTAACAGTTGATACATGGCTCTTCATAATGCAAATGAAAACTTTCTCTACCATGTTTGATAAATGTTGCCCAAGTTCCATTGCCAAAAAATGTGTTGTCTAAAATTCCCATTTAGTTCTTAAATATGGAACTCCAGCCTTTGCTTGATTTTAAGTATGTATGGAATGTTATGATGTTTGAGAAACTGATAGAGACAGAGAAGGAGGAAGATGCAGAAAGTGAGGATGGGCATGCCAGGGCCTTCTGCCACTGCAAATGAATTCCAAACACATGTGCCACTTTGTATACCTGGCTTTATGTGGGTACAAGGGAATTGAACTCGGGCCATCAGACTTTGGAAGCAAGCACCTTTAACTGCCAAGTCATCTCTCCAGGCCAATAAATGTCTTAAATTAAAAATGAGAAAAGGAAAATAAAGTTAGAAAAATACACACAGAGAGAGTGATATTCTAATGTGGAGTTACCTCAACCATCCACAGTCTGAGAGGTTTCAGGCTGAAGGCAACAAGTTCAAATATCATCAGAAATAGGAAGTTTAAATGCTACAAGGTAACTAAGGCATGCTTCAGTCTTGTCCCATTTTGCACTTTATTTCTTATAGCAGAATAGGAAAACCCTCTTTGTTTGCAATTCAAATTTGCATTTTAAATTTAAAGTGGCAGCCAAATAAAACATGTTTTTGAAAGTGATGTTTCATTATGCTTTGAATACATAATTCATAAAGACATATAGTTTATATGTAACACCAAAAAACAAGAGCTATCAATTTTAAGATGATAATTAAATGGTATTTAGAACCTTTTATTTTAATGCTTTCATTTTGAATTTGAAATTGAAATGTGATATGAAATGGGCATAACATTGTCACAATGTAAATGTATGTGATTAACAGCAAGCAAAATTCCTAGCTTTAATAAGTTATACAACTGATTTTGGCTTTATGAGGTTGAAAAACTGTCAAAATTCATTTATGCAGCATTGTGCTTATTTTGTATACATTTTCTGTATTCATCAATGTAAGATTTAAATTTTCCAGTAGTTTTTATTCACAATTTTAGGAAAGCTAAGGATCCATCACTTTTAGCCAGTCACTGTATATTTCTTTGTGAAAAAGAGTCTTTCAATAAAGATATTTAAGTGCCTACTATGACACTACCCTGGGAGCTAGGCGAAAGTAGTGAACAAACCCTGTGATTTTCTGGAACTTAGCTGATTGGGAATGGAGAGGGGGGCATTGGGGAATTGGGGATAACAACTCATTGTTGGCCCACTAAATAATGTAACTCATTATGGACAATAAAATTTTTTTTAAAAAGAACATTTAATAACTCCTGAAGAGGGCACATTCCACGAGGAACAATATAGTAGGTATGGGGAGGGCTAGGGCAAAGGTGAGCTATAGGTGAACTGGGTGGAGCCAATCTCGGTGTTGTAAAAGGTTTCAAGGGAAAGCTGATGAGCAATATTTTAAAAAGGAGTAGGAGCACTGGTTGCTGAGACTGTTGTTACAGATGAAATCTTAGATGTCCCCCAGAGGCTCCGTGTTGGGGACTTAGCCTCTGAATTGCAGCTGATAGGCTTTTAGAAAATGACTGGTTCTTGAGGGCTCTGAATGATTCGATGAATTAACCCACCGATGGATTCATAATATATTGGCATTAATGACAGGAATAGGTCACTGGGGACAAGGCCTGGAAAGATGTATCTCATCTCATTTCCTTTTCCCTCCTCCTTCCTTCTTTCCTTCCTTCCTTCCTTCCTTCTTTCCTTCCTTCCTTTTCTTTGCTTTGCTCTCTTTCTTTCTTTCCTTCTCATTCCTCATCCTCCTCCTCTTCTTCATCCTCTCTCTCTATCTCTCTCTCTCCCTTTCCTTGCCACCATGAGGTAAGAAGCTTAGCTTCTCCACATCTTTCTGCCAAGTCATGATGTTCTACCTCACCACAGGGAGAAACAATGGGCTTAAACCTCAAGCTGTCCCAGCAGTCAGAGCAGGTATAGGGAGTGAGGTTGGTCAAGTGCAAGAGAGAAGTCAGAGATGAGAGATCAGCAGAAGTTTTTCTAGTGTCCTGGAAACCACCAAAAATGGGTCAGTATTTCTTTTAAAGGAGATGGAAAGTATTCAGTGCCCAGGGTCGAGCTGTGCCTTGAGCTGGCTGGTGTATTCTTTGTCACAGAGCAAAGGATAGAGACACCGAGGACAGTGTCTAACACCAGTACGTCCTTAACAGATGACAAAGGGGGGCAGATTTGCTGTTTCTTTTTTTTTATTTTCAAATTAAATTGCATTTTAAATTCATATCTATCTTTATTATGAGTAAGTATATACATTTTATGAGCAACTCTTGTGAAGGTGTCCCTGTTTCCCTCTTCTCTGTCCCCTACCCACTGGGGTCCTTTCTACCAGAAGAAAAAGGAGGAAAATTCAGTACTAGACACCTTTCCTCTAGGTGGCCTCAAGTATCCAGCAGGACGCTGAGAAAAGCAACCTTGTACTACAGACACTGTATCTGGGTTTGCTCTGTCCCTTCAGCATCTACTGGGGAAGGTATAAGCTTGTCCTGTTCAGATTATTTCAATCTCTTTGGAATGACTGTCATTTCAGTTGAGCAAAGAACATTTTGAAATGAATGCAAATGAATTTTGAGTGAGAAGCTTGTGTTTCCTCCTCCTTACTCTGGTTGCCTGCAGTAACTTGAGCATGCCAAGGTTTTTTCTATCTTGGGGCTTCAGCGCACCCTCCTTAAAATGATCTTCCTACCACTTCTGTTCCTGCTTTTGTCACTCACTACTCCTCCACTTCTCAAGGTAAGAGCGAGTCTCTTAGGAGATGTCTGCTAAGGCGCATTTTGCCTTTTCTGAGTTCCCTTTTTCTCTTCATCCACTGGCTGTATATAATTTGCAAAAACACATTTGTAGGTCTTTGTTATTTCTTGTTTTATTTATCATTATTCTTGACTTAAAGGAATCCCCCAAAAGTCCATGTGTTTGAACCCCAGTTCTCACTGGAAAGGGTAGGAATGCTCCAATTGCCTTTGGTTACTCCTTAATTGAGGCTTGTTTGCTTCTAAGCACCCAGTATTGCATTTCTTTGCCTCTTCTCAAAAGACCAGTCTATATAAATTAAATCAATGCAGAAAAGCATTGAGTGATCAAAAGGATATCTGCTGTTAGTCCCACACTGAGAGTCCTGGAAGCTGGAAGTCTTGGCTCATCAGAATAAGTCTGGCTTCTCCATGGTGTCCCCAAAGTAATTATTTTAAAAATAAGGACTTATAATTCAACATATTAATTTACTCTTTCCACACTTTATTCAGCATGTTAGATATCACAATGCCTAAACAGTAAGATTATGCTGATCACTCTAAAATTATTTCCGATCCACTCTATATGATAAACAAATGTTCAATTGACATGACTTGTATGTTTCTTGTTACAAAAGAAGGTATGTGAGTATTATCACTGTTTGGTAGCAGCTCCTAAATACAAGTTTAATAACTGCTTATCCCCAGTTATAAAAAATAAATAAGTGGTAGTAATACAAGGCTAATTTTCTACTTACTACCAAGATCCGAACATTGTAAACTAAACTTCCAAACTATCCTTTTAATATATATCTTATAGTTCTATAGTGCTAACAGAAATCACTGGTTTGCTACAGTGTATATTCGTTTCTATTTTATGATGAGATATAATCATTAAATGGTTGAGTCCGCATTCAAGAAAAAGCCTGTCTACTTTCAAATGCTATATACTTTTTCTACATCAAGGTTTGTCTTGGCACTTTGGGGAGAGGTCTTTAAACCTCTCTTTTGCTAGACTGGGTGGATGGGCATAGGAAACAGCTGTGCCTGTGTACATGGGTCACAATTTATTAGGTAGATGTAATTTTAGTGCAAACCTATGAAAATTGGAAACATTTCACTTTGGTCAAATTTGTATATAGAGTTTTTTTTAAATAAAGCTAGATCTATTTAATAAGAACTACATTATTATAGTGGAAATATAGCAGATAGTTTTGGGCTTCCCACACAGTATGTAACACACTATGACTGAATAAACCCCCACTTACCTAGTTGTGGTGGCACATGCTTATAATCCTAACACTGAAGAGACTGAGGCAGGAGCATCAAAGCCCTATCTCAAAAATATAAATAGCAACAAGATAAAATAAGACAAACAACAACAAATAACAACAAAAATACTCTTTGATTCCAGCCACTTTCTAATGTTTTTGACTGTGGTAAGAAGAAAATTGAGATCAGAATTTTAAAAAAATATTTTTATTTATTTGTAAGCAGAGAGAGATTGAGAAAAGAGAGACAGACCGAGAGAATGGGTGTGCTAAGGCCTCCAGCCACTAAAAAAAGACTCCAGATGCATGTGCCACTTTGTGCATCTGGCTCTATGTGGGCACTGCAGAATCGAACTCAGGTCCTTAGGCATTGCAGGCAAGTGCCTTAACTGCTGAGCCATCTCTCCAGCCCGAGATGAGAATTTTTTTCCTAAGAAATCCTATATACTCTTTTCAAAGCAGAAGCAACATGAAGATGGGTGGCTTCAACAGCAGTGCCCTGGGGGATATTGGAAAGCCTAGGAACTTGGTGCTGCACACAGGCAGAGCCAATATCTTGGATGCTTCTCCATGCTTCTCACCATGCCATCAGCAGGCACAGGGACTTCACCTGCAGACTGCAGAAACCATGAAGGCTTTGCCTTCCCTTCCATGGAACATCTACAATAGAGATATGCATGAATTGGACACCTAATTAAACTTATTGAATGCATAACTGTACTCTAAAATTTAAGAGGAAGTATATATCTGCTTAGAAGGGAAAGTTAGTATAATTTGGAAACTGAAGGAGATACTTACAGTGTAGGTAGGAGATCCCCCCCTCCATACACACACACCAGGATAGTCTCTTTGTAGGCATTTTCCCATTTTAAATTCCATGTTCAGCTACCAACTCTTATACCCTTCTCTGTTTCTACAAATTAAGCCAACATGTAAACTGGCTCTTACAATGAAGACATAGAACAGGTTCAGGCTCCAGTACAAGTATGACAATAGATGATTTTGAATCAGTTAGAGACAGAGAGTGTTTTCAGGACAATTTCAATGGACTGAAAGGGTAAAATGGCTAATATGGCTAAAATAATTGGGTGGATATATTCTTCTTTATGTCTTGTTATAAAGTTTTTATTGGGGGGTCAGAGAGTGCTGAGTTTTTAAATGCCCACCCCTTCTTGTGCAACAGTAAAAGTGACTTATAGGGCATAGTTTATTTCATTTAAAACTTGCAAAAAGCAAACCAGAAAACAGTGAGTATATTTTCCATATTTTGAGAAGAAAAATCCAGTGTGTGTGTGTGGGAGGAGTGAGCATATATTTTTCCTAAGCAGTTCAGTATATATATAGAAAAGCCCTTCTCTGTTCTCTGCTGGAGTCTCAAGGTGATGACTGTTGCCACAACCATTATCACTACTCTTTGTTGGAGGAGACAAGGATTATGCCACCATTTTCTTGCTGGTGCTTTTCTCTCTGCTCCTCTTTCAGCCTGCCTCCTGCTATGCTCTAACCATTCCTTTCTCTGCATACCAAAGGAATGAAAAGCAGTATTCAAATTAAACCTTGTTGCTTATTAAGGCTGATTTTAGGGCATTCTGCTAATGGTCTGAGAGGCTATTTGCTTATTTTACCATTACTGTTTTACCACTATAGAGAATGTTTTGGAAAAATTCAGCTCTTGATACACATGAAAATTTCTCAGTAATGTTTACAAGATTGAAATGACACTCATTTAGACAATTGAAATGAAGTGTAAGAGGTATTCCAAGCACAGAATTTATTTCACTTTTGTGGGCCAGACTATCAAAATAGAATTTTAAAGAAATTTCTAAACACACTAGGAAACAAAATACAAAGAAAAATGTAGCATTGTGCATTAGGGGAACAGAAATTATGAGAGAAAGATCTACATGGTGGATTGGTTCTCCTCTAGGTCCATGATGTTACAAACAGTAGTTAACTAAGTGGACTACTTGGTTAGTAAATAAAATAAAATCATCTTAAAAACTCTATTCCTCACTCAAAGCTCCACATTTCAAATACTTAGTAGCCCCATACAATTCATGGCTGTGATATTGATTGGAGGAAATACATAGTGTTTTCATAGCTGCAGAAAGTTTCATCATATCATGGTGCTTGAAGCATATGACCAAAAAAAAAAAAAACCCATTATATCATTTCAAAGTCATTTGAAAGAAAAGAATAATTAGGTATCACTGAGAATTTCTTTTTTCCCCTCCCTTCCTTTTTTCTCTCATTCATTTCCCTTCCTTCCTGTCCTGCCTCCTGTTTTCCTTTTCTTCTCTTCTAATAGCAAACAGTAAGCTATTGGATGAGCAGGTATGACTCATCTACCCAGACAAGTTGCTACCTAGAAAGAGAAAGCATGCAATTATGCTCTCGTGAGATATGTGGGTCCTCACACTGGACGATGTGAACACTCACTTACTTTGGGGGTTTCAGTTTTACAAAGGAAACAGCAGAATACCAACTCCTGGAGAATAATAAGCTACCTGGTGAAGGAACGATAGACGTGGAATAAAGAAGTGTTCTTCCAGGAACTGAGGAAAACTGAAGGTGACCAAAGAAAGGAGTAAAGCTGTGAAAATCGGTTTTCATAGAATCTGTGAAGCCATATTAATGTGATTTTATTTTATCCCAATGACAATGAAATGCTCTCAGGAGACAATTTCTTTTTGAAATTTTCATATTTTTATTTATTGGATTTTCAAACACAGTATGTTTTTGTTGCCTCCCGTCTCTCCTCCCTCCCACACCTTCCCCATCTTCTTATCCCCTCCCCTCTATTTTTTCTTCTTTCTGTTTACATGTCATAAGTACCATTTGACAGCTCATCCCTTCATATTCACTTTGGTTACAGTCCAGTGTTTATAGGTTTTATCCTCGTTTTCCTCCCTCTACATATATAAGACCCACAGGTCAGAGAACATGTAATTTTGATATTCTGAGTCTGACACACTTCACTTAATATGATCGCTTCCAAATCCATCTGTTTTCCTGCAAATTTTATGACTACAATTTTCTGTACTAGAGTAGAATTTCATTATGTATATGTACCATGTTTATTTTGTCCCTTCTTTTGTTGCTGATCATCTAGACTGCTTGCATATCTTGGCTATTGCAAACTGAGCTGTGATCCACACGGATGTGCAGGTTGGAGTCAATGGGATATATGCCCAGGAGTGGCTTGACTGGGTCATATGGGAAGTCTGTTTCTAATTTGTTTTTGACAAATCTCCATACTGATTTCCATAAGGCCTCCACTAGTTTGCCTTCCCACCTACAATACATGACAGTTTCTCTTTCCCTGCATCTTCACTGGCATTTGTTGTCTGTTTTCTTGACACCAGCCATGCTGACTGGGGTAAGAAGGCACGTCAGAGCTGTTTAGATTTCCATTTCCCTGATGCAAGCACTATGAAAGAAAGAACATTCTTGTCCCTGTGTGGGCCATACAGGAAGGAAATTCCAGAGACTCAGGAAGCCATTAAGTCTGGGAAAGGGTTGTAAGATCCCACCCTAAGGCTATAAGAAATTCTCTCCTTGGCCCCCCTGCCTGTTCCCTATTCACTGTGTGTGGAGTAGGTGATGGGCTTTCCTCTCTGCTTGGACCTGTGAAAGAGGGCCAGCCTCTTTCTCTATTATGGAACTTCCCCTCAATCTGTAGTTTCAATCAATACTTTCCTCCCCTAAACTGTGCCTGGTTTGAAGATTATTCCCAGCGGCATCTGACTAAGACAATAATGTTCTTTCTTACATAGCTCTTGCAATAGCTACAATTTTACATTTTTTATCATTTGACAAATTATTACATGCCTGTCAGATTCATGATGGCGAGTCAGTTAAGGGTAACTGGGCTCTAAAAAATAAAAAGCAGGAATGTCATTGGCCTTTTTTTACAGTCTCCACTGTGCCAGAGATCCAGGGAAAAATCTGGTTGACCTGCTTTTCCACCTGAGCCCCTCCCTGAGCCAGCCTGAGCCCAGACCAATCGACTGTCTGTTAGGCTTACCTAGAGCATGAAATAGGAACTACCACCAAGTGTTTTATACATGAAGAGACCTGAAAATTACTCTCTCCTCTTGGCTCATCAGGGTCGAATTCAGAATCTCCAGGTTCTAGTAAGGCCACTGGTGGCTGAGGCCAAGGGTAGATTCTCCCACATGGGCCTTTTCCCCACTCATGGTGGGAGCTCTCTGTATTTTCTCTTTCCTTCTCATAACACTTTTTTTCCAGGTTCACCACAGTGGGCCAAACAGACCATGTGTGTGTGGTGTGCGTGTGTGTGGGGGGGGGTATAACTGGAACTGGGCACAATACTTCACTGCACTTACCCCTGAATTCCTGTCTCAAAATGCCAAAGAATTGGACAACTTCCGACAGAAAGCATTTTTTAAAAAATCACACACGTTTATTCTAGATTAGAGTCACTTCAGAAGATTTTGGAAAGAGATAGTGGAAACAGCCCAGCCACCATGTCCAGCCACCAATGTGGGGAGAAAACATGGAGAGTTTTTAACAGAATTTATGCTGTTCAGCTAAATAAGCATAAAGGGGAAAGATGAGAAGGGAAGATTCAGGTGGAAGAGAAATCCAGCCCCTCACCACAGGCTGGGGGGAGAGAGAGAGAGAGAGAGAGAGAGAGAGAGAGAGAGAGAGAGAGAGAGAGAGAGAGAGAGAGGAGAGAAGGA